>JAKGSA010001246.1:17975-36798 GCA_033558755.1 Philaethria dido | reverse complement strand
GATTATTTATACGTTTTCTCAAAATGTTTTTCGTTTCCTAAATGTGTCATTAATACTTTAAAGCTTCAAAAATAACAGATATATATCTATATAGTTATTATAGCTAAAAAGTCATTACCAGCACTAAAGTTAAAATAATTGCTTTTACGACAACCAACTACCATTAAATAGTTGATCAATTGTAATTGACGCTGGTTTTTATGAAATATATTATTATAACTACGAAATTAGAGTGGGTTGTAGGTTCGATTCCCATTAGAGAAAATGATTTAAATATATGAAACTATTTTCGTCCCATTTTGGTAAGACAAAGTGCTATTTGCACGGTGAAAACATGGAATGGTAAGGAGTTTTTTCTTCCGTCTATATTGGCTTTCCATTCCATCGCTTTGCAGTAAGGAGAGCTGTACAGTACTGTCTGAGATTGTGACCCAAGTACAGGCTTAAGGGGCCCTAAATGCATTAACGGTTCGAAACGGTTCTTTTTTTTTTTATAGAAAGGACAAACAAAGCTAATGAGCATTTAGGTCACTCGAAAGTAAGTGATCAATATCGCCCGTGACATCTTGTAACACCAGAGAAGCTTCAGGCGTGTTGCCTTTAAGATATAGGTATACGTACTTTTTGAAGGTACCCATGTCGTATCGTCTCCCTACCTAATCAAATTTGAAAATATCTTACTATAGGCGCTTTTGATTATCATGCTAAAATGAACTGATTATAATCCCTGCCTAGAAAAACCGTAAAACAACGATAACATTAATTATTTAAACTACATTCCCATTATCCGTATCACTTCACGCCATTCGTATTCGATCACTCGATTAATGGAAATGGAAGGCCCAAAAAAGTTACCCTATAATTTTCTTAGTGCGTGATGCCAGATAATAATGTTTTTGAACATCGCGTGTCGGAACAATGTTTTCAGCATACCCAATATACTCATGACTTAATACTAAAAATATACTTGCTAATCTTGATTATTTTGACCCGGATAACTTTTGGCAGGCTATGAATGCGTCATGAGTTGGTGAATGGATTACCTCTTTTAGTTTCAAAATAAATAAGGTTTTTTTTTATTCCATGCTGTAACCTCGTATAAGGCAGGGTAGACAGGGAACCTAGTGTTGGCACCATCACCCCCCTCCACTCCTCTCCCGAATTGAGGTATTGCGTGCTGAGTGGTGAACTGTCCACAGCCTGTCGCATCATTTCTCTCTTACAGACGCACGCTTGTGCCTCTGCGCCACGATAGGTGGTTGTTGTAAACGTAAAAATAAGCGTTTTTATTTATGTGCAAGCCAAGTGGGCTCTGATTCCCAAATTCAGAGGTGTAAAGTTTAGTATTTTCATTTCCTCTCTGGTTAGTAAAAAGGCAAAGTTATGGCATTGTGTTCCGGCCACACCAGCGCGCAATGCCTCTTTTCGACGGAAAGTGTGGGGGAACGGAGTGTCCTAACATCAGGCTCGCAGGTTCTCTCTGCCTATCCCAAGTTATATGCGGGTAACAGCGTGAAGCCAAACAAAAAAAAAGCCCGTAGAAAGGGACTACTTCCCCTTAAAAGCGGTTATTTTAACTTTGATCACGCAAAGCTGCGGGTAACAGTTAGTAATAATCTAATAAATTAAGAAATATAACTGCTACTGTTATATGGAACAAAATTTTCAAAGTTTTTTGATCTCAAAAACCAGCACAAAGAAAAAAACGCCCGCATCTTTCTATCTTTAATAAAAAATATATATAAAACATACTTCGTTTCAAAAAAGCTCATCTTTTGTTCAAAATCAGATAACCAGCATTCTAGTGGATTAAGTTTTTGTGTAAAAAAGCTTCATAGTTGCTTTTATTTTGGTAAAAATATGTTTTAACTAGATAGTGCTCGTGACTGTGATTGTATATAGTCTTTTTTAATCCTCACTCTGCATCCCGCATACAGCAGTGGTGCAAGCAGAGGGGCCTCAGAGCACCCAGTGCCAAGGCACTCTCTATTCTTCAACAATTCCGTTCCCCACTTTCCGTCGAATTGAGGCAGGCATTGGTGCGTTGAGTGGCGGAACTCAACGCCGCAAGCTTTGCCTATTTACCATACCCAAGAAATGTATATATATATAGCTTCTTAGGTAGAATATTTTTTATGGGCATATAATGCAGAACAGAGTGATCTTTATCAGCTTACTAATCCTTCCCTTGGCGTTAACAACGCGCTATCTTTAGTAATGTCACTTTATACAATAAATAAATAAAAATATGTCACTTCATATAAACATGGATGTCAAACCACGGTAGTGTGTGCAACATTTATTTTATTATTTTAATTTACTTTTTTATGCATTATTAAAAAAATATTAACATTCTGCACTCCTTCTTCTATATGAACTATAAGTGTGCCAAATTCTTAATGCTCCTAATACGTCCGCGTAATTTTCGAAAAGGGGTACAAAAAGTTATTGCTTCATGTAATTATATATAGATACGTTACCTCTTTACATATATTCCCTTAAATAGCAAGATAAGAAGAGAAATTCCCCCCACACGTGGGGAACGGAAATGCTTGAAAGAAAAAATGGAGCGTCTTAACACTAGGTTCTCTGGTTCCCTCTCTGCCTACTCCCGCTATATGCGGGATACAGCGTGAAGTTAAAAAAAAAAGACGCGAGAAGTAGTAATCCATAAAGGTATCGTTCTCAACTTTCCAGCCAAGCATGATATAATTTTGAAATATAACTATTATCTCAAATGGAAATCGAACCCAAAATCAAGTTATATTATACAAATAAAAAAGCAAGCAAGCAGCTTCAGCCACGCCTCCCATCCCGCATAGCATATCAGTCATAGTCAGAGTGAACTAGTGTCTAAACATCTCGTTTTTTTTGTTAGAAACACGCATACATACAAGTTTCACATACTGCTTTAGAGGACAAGTGGCGGAACTCTCAACGCCAATGTTTTATCTAATTAGGAGAGAATAAATGGACAAATTTTCAATATAAATATTCCCGAGTGGGAATCGAACCCACTCACCCACGACATTATTTTTCAGCAGTCAAACGCTGTTCCACGACTACATATTTGATGGGCAATCGTTTTGAATTATTGGACTGGTGTCTGTGCTATGGATTGATAACGGTCGTTAAATCGTTATAATAACATCAACCTTGCCTCATCGTTATGACATGATGCGCCCACCCATCAAAACAGGCAAGGGGCAATGGTAGTCATCGCTAACCGTAATAATCTAATTTGATTATTGTTCTTTATTGTTACTCATTCTTTCAACAAGGATAGAGAGAACGTAGTGTTTAAGCACTCTGTTGTATGTTACTGTTTTTATCTGTTGTAAAAGTATTGCATATTGGAAAGCTACCGTAATCTCTGCTAACGCTGTGATTTATCCACTAGACCGAAAAGAAAATGCATGAATTTCAAATTCTTTCTCTTTGACGTTTTTAAAGGTTTACCTTTACATATATATTTAGATATAACTCTTATAATGTAAAATCATAACGCAAAAAAAAATATATTAATGCAGCACAGCTCGTCACGTTCACGTCACGTCACGTCACGCGTTCTATCCTGCAAAAAGTGAGGTATTCAGAGAAAATCTAGTATTAAGACACTCCGGTTCTTTTCACTTCCACATGAGCCTGCAAGGCAGGCCTGGTATTTATTGACAGCACGCCACAGGATATGATCATGACCATCTAAATATAATCATTCCTCGAGTGGGAATTGAATCCTTTTTCGGTACCACTTACATATAATATGACAAGACACCGTCCCACTGCGCTGTACGAGATGATCTTATGCAGCTTCATTTACTATCTACATAATGAGCGGCCAGCGTGAAGCTAAGCTACTTTCAAATTCCGCTTAGAGAAATCCAACTTGTTTTGCTTCACGCTGCATCTCGCACAGCTTAAGCTTCTTGTTTTTGTTGAGCTTGCTGACTGGCGGAACCTCAACGCCGCGGTTTGTCTTATCATTTCTCAGAGAGAGTGAAATAAAGACAATGGGTGATATTAATTATTATAAATAGTTTTTATTTTTGCTACGCTGGAGTGGTAATCGAACCTACAATCTGTTCACATTTACAGTCACACGTTTGTGCCTCTTGCGCCACGGACTGTGCCAGCATTCCGCACTCCCTTCTTCATATGGGAACTATAAATGTACCAAATTTCATGCTGCTCCGTCCGTGTAATATTCACATAAAGCGGTGACTTTTACTTCACGTATTTATATATTGATAATAATATAAATCAAAATAATGAAAATACTAGTTATTAATAACTTTATCATGGACAATATTTTCAAACATCATATTTGAAATAACGACCATTCTGGGCAAGCCGAATGGGGGAATCGAACCCAGAACCAGTCTCTTACAATCACACGCTCAAGCTTCTTTTTCGCTTTCTACTTATATATATATATATAGAGCAGAGCAGTGGCATATGTGCTATATATATATATATAAATATATAAATGCATAGGCGGTATAATGACTGCTCCATTTAGGGGAGTACTGTGATAACACCACGCTCGCAAAAATACGTTGCAGCAGTCAAATTGCACAAAAGCGAATCTTCGCTATTAACATTTGAATATTACGTAGTTTTTGGCATTGTTCCAATGTTTCGTGGAGTGTTATGGGGTTCGAATCTAATTTGGGGTATATATTATTGAGCCAGACTGGGAAAAATGTGATTAAGCTTCTTTTCATTTTTATTTTATTAACTACGGACTATTACAACCTACAAGCACAGGTTTACGAGAAAACAGAGAGTTTTATTAAAATAGCTATTTTATAACCTCGGATTTTTGTCTTTAATTTTCTTTGTTTTATTTCTTAGATTTGTAAATTTTGTACACATAGTGATATATATATATATATATATATATATATATATATAAGTCCTGGCACAAGTACCGACAGGTTCTTAAAATTAAAGAGCGCTGGCACCCATAACAATAAGAAATCTTATAATGGTTACCAGAGTTTATAAATACCAGTGTCAAAAAACAATTAAAAGTGTGAGTATATCATATTATGTATCTGGTTACTGTATAACTTTTCTTTTGGTCCAATAAAGATATTTTTTATTTATTTAATATTAACGCCTCGTCATGTGGCGCAGAGCCACAAGCGTGCGACTGTAAGACAGGTTGTGGGTTCGGATTCCCACCCAGGAAATAAAATTTAGTATTTTCATTTCTTGGGTTTGGTAACAAGCAAAGCAAAAACACAGCGTTGAGTTCTGCCAATCACCACGCAATGCCTCAATTCTGCGGAAAGTGGGGAGCAGAAATCTAAGAGAACGGAGTGTCTTAACATTAGGGGTTATCAGGTTAGTCAGAGAGAAACTCCTGACGTGTCAAAAAAAACTCTGCTATAATTCCAACAATATAAGAACCATTGGTGAAAATTGATTTAAAAAAGAAGAAATGAAAATGTATACTTTACGAGTATGTCAAGCACCTTAACTAAGCCTATGTTTTGTCTTTAAGTTCCCGATTTTTCTTACCAGTTTATAAATAAAACAAATCCTATAATGACGCAAATTCAATATTTAAAAAAAATCTATATTCTAGTCGACTTATCAATCTATTCACGGCTGATATATAAATGATTTCTCTATGATTTAAAGACGCTAAACAAGAAATTATTATAAAAATTTTTTTTTTTTAATATTGTAGCAACGGGCTCTATTACTTATAGCTTAAATTAAAGTATTTTAAACCAAATTAAAAAAAGCCGCAATAATTTCAAAAGTAACATTAATTAGGATTTTTCACTATAGAATGAAAAAATATAAAAAATATCATGCACAACAACCTTTACAATCTTCTTGACCTCTCTATTTTAATATTAAGCGGCGTAAAATTAGGCCAATTTGCTTCCGAAAAAATATTAGCTGAAATGTACGTAAAATATGCAAAAATATATGAAAAAAGTAGAAAAAAAGTCTGATTATAAGGGCGTTTGGTTGTGGGGAAGGTTGGATTCTCACACGAGGAAATGATTATATTTAATTATTTTCGTTTCTTCGCTGTGGTATGACAAAACGCGGCGTTGAGTTCCGCAATTTGACATATAATATCTCGAATTTGGGCGGAAAACGGTTAACGGAATATCTTGCAACACTATCTCTTCTCTCTTTGACTTTTCTCTTTATTGTAAATTAATTAAAATTTTTGAATTAAATATATACATACATAGCTTCACGCTGTATCCCGCTTATAGTAGGGTAGGCAGAGGGAACCCAGTATTAATACACTTCGTTTCCCACTTTCCGCCGAATTGAGGCATTGCGAGCTGAGTGGCGGAACTCAATGCCACGCTTTGACTTGTTACCAAATCCAGGAAATGAAAACTCCATTTACTGGAGCGGGAATTGAACCTGTTTTTTTTGAACCCATAACCTATAAACGCTTACAGTCGCACACTTGTGCCTCTGCGCCACGACACACGTTATTAAATTAAATATAATAATAAAAATTATTTCAATACTTTAAAACTAAAGTATAAGAAATAAAGATATACAATTTTAATCACGACACCCCGCAAACGTTAAGCAAGGCTTTAGCTTCTAAGGTTTCTTTTTAATTACTTAGAACTGTACGATGTTACATTGGTGTACTTTATTCATTTATATATTTAACCGGCTTTAAAAAAGGAGGAGGTTCTCACTCCAGAAAATAAAAATACATACATAACTTCACACTGTATCTTGCATACAGCAGAGTAGGCAGAGGGAACCTAGTGTTAAGACACTCCGTTCCCCACTTTCCGTCGAATTGAGGCATTTCGTGCTGAGTGGCGGAACTCAACGCCGTGCTTTGCCTTATTACCAAACACAGGAAATGAAAAATTCAATTTCCTGTAGTGGGAATTGGAATCACAACCTGTCGCGTTTCCAGTCGCACGCTTGTGCCTCTGCGCCACGACAGGCGTTAGTTAGTAGTTAAGAAATAAAAATATTGAGTAATATTTAGTATTTTCATTTCCTCGCTCTGGTACCAAAAAGGCGGCGTTAAGTTCCGCCACTCAGCATGCAATGTTTCAACTTGACGGCAAGTGATGAATTGTTACGGAAATGTTGAAAGAGAACGGAGCGTCTTAACACTAAGTTCTCAGGTTCCTCTCCATACCCTGCTATCTGCGGAATACAGCGTGAAGCTAAAACAAAAATATGCTATATATAAAATAATTAACCCCACTACCTATCGCAGTTACAGTCAAACATTCTTCCACTGAACTATAGATACTCTAAGATAATCTCTGCATTTTCATTACTACAGACAGATAAATGAAAAGATAAATGAAAGATAAGACAGCAAGTGTCATTAAGCGCACCCTGGGACTATCGATAAACGTTTAACACGAAACTCTACCGGGAAATATCTACTTTATTTTAATGTTATCTTTAAATGAAATTGTGAAAATTTAATTAAGGGAACGTTTAGTGATTTAACTCTCTGTTTCTTATTCAAGTGTACTACTGCCCGTTGACGCGTTAACAAAGCGTTGCCTAGCAACGCATGTCACTTTATATAAACATATATGTCTAACCATGGTAGGATGTGTAACATTTATATTTTTCATTTAATGTATTTTTTTATAATTTTAAAAAGATATTATCATTGGGCACTCCTTCGCTATATAAACTATAAGTCCGTCCGCGTAGTTTTCGTAAAATGGGGTATAATGTGATAATATTTGATGTGATAATATTTATGGGTAAGACGCCTATATCTTGAATTTGGACGGAAAGTGGGGAAGGGAAATATGCTATGTACGGAATACAGCGTGAAGCTAAAAAAAAACTGGGGCTAAATTAATTCCTTAAAACCTAGTAAAACGTTAAAAAAAACGAATCTATAACCTCCTTTTTTGAGAAAAAAAAGATACGGGCAATAGACCGTAGTTTTTTTGTAACTTCACGCTGTATCCCGCATAAAGCGGGGTAGGCAGAGGGAACCAGAGAACTTAGTGTAAAGACACTCCATTCTCTTTCAACATTTCCGTTCCCCACTTTCCGCCAAATTGAGGCATTGCGTTGCATTGGCAGAACTTAACGCTGTGTTTTGCCTTGTTACCAAACCCAAGAAATGAAAATACTAAATTTTACATTTCCTGGAGTGGGAATCGAACCCACAACCTGTCGCGCTTACAGTCGCACGCTTGTGGCTCTGCGCCATGACAGGCGTTAATAATAAATATATAAAAAATATCTTTATTGGACCAAAAGAAAAGTTATACAGTAACCAGATACATAATATGATATACTCACTTTAATTGTTTTGACACTGGTATTTATAAACTGTGGTACCCATTATAAGATTTAACTTGTGTTATGGGTACCAGCGCTCTTACAATTTTAAGAACCTGTCGGTACACTTGTGCCAGGATATATATATTATACAAAATTTTAATCCAAAGAAATAAAACAAAGAAAAATTAAGACAAAAATCCGAGTTATAAAATAGCTATTTTAATAAAACTCTCTGTTTCCTCGTAAACCTGTGCTTGTAGGTTGTAATAGTCCGTAGTTAATAAAATAAAAATGAAAAACAATCATTTTTCCCAGTCTGGCAATAATATATACCCCAAATTAGATTCGAACCCATAACCTCTACGAAGAGGAAACATTGGAACAATGCCAAAACTACGTAATATTCAAATGTTAATAGCGAAGATTCGCTTTTGTGCAATTTGACTTTACTGCAACGTATTTTGCGAAGCGTAGGTGTTATCGCTTAGTACTCCCTAAATGGAAACAGTCATTATATATATAGTAAATTAAAGCTTGAGCGTGTGATTGTAAGAG
Organism: Philaethria dido; assembly: GCA_033558755.1. Lineage (NCBI taxonomy): Eukaryota > Metazoa > Arthropoda > Insecta > Lepidoptera > Nymphalidae > Philaethria > Philaethria dido. Next base: position 27,966 of record JAKGSA010001246.1, on the reverse strand, counting down.
ACTGGTTCTGGGTTCGATTCCCATTCGGCAGAATGGTCGTTATTTCAAATGTAATTAATTTGTGTCCATAATAAAGTTATTAATAACTAATTATATTCATTATTTTGATTTATATTATTATCAATATATAAATACGTGAAGCAAAAACTTTGTACCACTTTTTTATGAATATTACACGGACGGAGCAGCATAAAATTTGGTACATTTATAGTTTATATGAAGAAGGAGTGCAGAATGCTAACAGTCGTGGCGCAGAGGCACAAACTTGTGACTGTAAATGTGAACAGATTGTAGGTTCGATTGCCACTCCAGAAGTGTAAAAATAAAATATTTATAATAATTAATATCTACTATTTTTATTTCCTCTCTCTGGTAATAAGACAAACCGCGGCGTTGAGTTCCGCCAGTCAACAAGCTCAACAAGCAAGCAAGCTGTGCGAGATACAGCGTGAAGCAAAAACAAGTTGGTTTTCTCTAAGCGGAATTTAAAGAGAAGTAACTTTTTTTAGCTTCACGCTGTATCTCTCATTATGTAGATAGTGAATGAAAGCTGCATAAGATCATCGTAGCGCAGTGGGACAGTGTCTTATATTATATGTAAGTGGTACAGGATTCAATTCCCACTCGAGGGAATGATTATATTTGAATTTGGTCATGATCATATCTGTGGCGTACTGTAAATAAATACAAAATGCCTTGCATTCATGTGGAAAGTGAAAGAACGGAGTGTCTTCATACTAGATTTTCTCTGAATACCTCACTTTGCAGGATAGAACGTGACGTGACGTCAACGTGACGAACGTGCTGCATTAATATATTTTTTTGCGTTAGATTTTTACATTATAGAGTTATATCTAAATATATATGTAAAGGTAAACCTTTAAAACGTCCAAGGAAAATTTAAATTCATTTTCTTTTCCGGTCTAATTAGACAAATCACAGCGTTAAGTTACGGTAACCAATATGCAATACTTTACAACAGATAAAAAGGCAACAGAGTGTTTAAACACTACATTATCTCTATCCTTGTTGAAAGAATGAGTAACAATAAAGAACAATAATCAAATTAGATTATTACGGTCAAGCGATGAATACCATTGGCTTATATTTTGATGGGTGACCGCATCATGTCATAACATTAGGCAAGGTTGATGTTATTATTATAACCCAATTTAACGACCGTTATCAATCCACTTGGCAGACACCAGTCAATAGTATAAAACGGTCACCCATCAAATAATATGTAGTCGTGGAACAGCGTTTGTTCTTCAAATGTCGTGAGTAATTGGGTTCGATTCCCACTCGGGAATGTTTATATTGAAAATTTGTCCATTTATTCTCTCTAGTGGGCTTGAAGCATTGGCGTTGAGTTTCCGCCACTTGTCTAAGCGCGGCTTTGTATTGGCTTGTATGCCCATGCGTGTTTCCCTGGCACCAAAAAACGGAGTGTTTAGACACTAGTTCACTCTGACTATGACTGATATGCTATGCAGGATAGAGCGTGAAGCTGAAGCTGCTTGCTTGCTTTTATTTGTATATAGCGATTTTGGGTTCGATTTCCATTTGAGATAATAGTTATATTATTTCAAAATTATATCATGCTTGGCTGGAAAGTTGAGAGCAGCCACGCTTTATACTACTTCTCGTCTTTTTTTTTTTTTTTAACTTCACGCTGTATCCGCCATATAAGGCAGGCAGAGACCAGAAAGAACTAGTGTTAAGACACTCCATTTTCTTTCAACATTTTCGTTCCCCCACGTGGCCAGGGGAGATTTCTCCTCCTTCTTATCTTGCTATTTTAAGGAATATATGTAAGACAACGTATCTATATATAATTACATGAAACCCAATAACTTTTTGTCACCTTTTTTCGAAAATTACGCGGACGTAGGAGCATTAAATTTCAGCACACTTATAGTTCATATAGAAGAATTGCAGAATGTTAATCTATTTTTTAATATTTGCATAAAAGTAAATTAAAATAATAATAAATGTTACACACACTACCGTGGTTTGACATCCATGTTTATATAAAAGTGACATATTTTTTTATTTATTTATTATAAAGTGACATTTGCTAAAGAATGGCGCGTTGTTAGCAGCGCCAGGAGAGCTGTCAAAGTAAAGCTGATAAAGATCACTCTGTTCTGAGCCCATATACCCACATAAAAATATTCCCTACCTAAACTATATACATTTCTTAGGTATGGTAAAATGGGACAAAACGCGGCGTTGAGGTTCCGCCACTCAGCTTTTACAATGCCTCAATTTCGGCGGAAAGTGGGAACGGAATTGTTGAAAAGAGAATAGAGTGCCTTAGCACTAGATTCTCTGGTCCCCCTCTGCTTACCCTGCTGTATGCAGGATACAGAGTGAAGTTAAAAAAAAAAAAAGACTATACAATCACAGTCACGAGCACTATCTAGTTAAAACATATTTTTACCAAAATAAGCAACTATGAAGCTTTTACAAAACTTAATCCACTAGAATGCTGGAGTTTTATCTGATTTTGAACAAAAGATGGAGCTTTTTTTTTTGAAACTTAAAAAGTATATTTTTTTTTATATATATTTTTTATTAAAGATAGAAAGATGCGGGCGTTTTTTTTTATGCTGGTTTTTGAATCAAACTTTTGAAAATTTTGTTCCCATATAACAGTAGCGGTTATATTTCTTAATTTATTAGATTATTACTAGCTGTTACCCGCGGCTTTGCGTGGTCAAGAAGTTAAAATAACCGCTTTTAGAGTAGTCCTTTCTACGGGCTTTTTTGTTTAGCTTCACGCTGTTACCCGCATATAGCAGGATAGGCAGAGAGAACCTGCGAGGCCTAGTGTTGGGACACTCCGTTCCCCACTTTCCGTCGAGAGGCATTGCGCGCTGGTGGCGGAACACAATGCCACCCTTTGCCTTTTAACTTGAGAAATGAAAATACTAAACTTTACTACTCTGGAGTAAGGAATCAAACCCACTTAACCTTATAATAAAAACACTTATTTTACATTTAACAACCACCTATCATAAATGTGGCGCAGAGGCACAAGAAGCGTGCGTCTGTAAATGCATTTGCCCTGAAGCTGTCGGACGATTCCGCCACTCAGCACGCAATACCTCAATTCCGGAAAGTGGAGAGCAGGGGTAATGTAACACTAAGAGTTCCCTCTGTCTACCCTGCTATATACGGGTTACAGCATGGAATAAAAAAAAAATATATTTATTTTGAAACTAAAAAGAGGTAATCCATTCACCAACTCTAATGACATTCTCATAGCCTGAAAGTTATCCGGGTCAAAATAATCAGAATTAAGATATATTTTTTAGTATTAGGAGTCGCCCAGCCATAATAACACATTAAGGTATGCTGAAAACATTGTTCCGACACGCGATGTTCAAAACATTATTATCTGGCATCACGCACTAAGAAAATTATAGGGTAACTTTTTTGGGCCTTCCATTTCCATTAATCGAGTGATCGAATACGAATGGCGTGAAGTGATACGGATAATGGGAATGTAGTTTAAATAATTAATGTTATTGTTGTTTTACGGTTTTTCTAGGCAGGGATTATAATCAGTTCATTTTAGCATGAAAATCAAAAGCGGCTATAGTAAGATATTTTCAAATTTGATTAGGTAGGGAGACGATACGACATGGGTACCTTCAAAAAGTACGTTCACCTATATCTTAGGGGCAACACGCCTGAAGCTTCTCTGGTGTTACAAGATGTCACGGGCGATTTTGATCACTTACTTTCGAGTGACCTAAATGCTCGTTAGCTTTGTTTGTCCTTTCTATAAAAAAAGAAGAGACCGGATCGAACCGTTAATGCATTTAGGGCCCCTTAAGCCTGTACTTGGGTCACAATCTCAGACAGTACTGTACAGCTCTCCTCACTGCAAAGCGATGGAATGGAAAGCGAATTTAGACGGAAGAAAAAACTCCTTACCATTCCATGTTTTCACCGTGCAAATAGCACTTTGTCTTACCAAAATGGGACGAAAATAATTTAATATATTTAAATCATTTTCTCTAATGGGAATCGAACCTACAACCCACTCTAATTTCGTAGTTATAATAATATATTTCATAAAAACCAGCGTCAATTACAATTGATCAACTATTTAATGGTAGTTGGTTGTCGTAAAAGCAATTATTTTAACTTTAGTGCTGGTAATGACTTTCTAGCTCTAATGAACTATATAGATATATATCTTTTATTTTTGAAGTTTTAAAGTATTAATCACACATTTAGGAAACGAAAAACATTTTGAGAAAACGTATAAATAATCACGTATACATGTATGTATTTCTGTATGTATGTATGAATGTATTTATGTACTTATGTTTGTATGTATGTATTTGTGTAGTATATAAGTTATGTATTTGCTATAATAAATCTATAAGTATGCTATTGTTTTTGTTTAAATATTATTATTTCTTTATTTTTCACACCCTACCTGATTTTTTAATTTGCGCTTTCTTATGCCTTAAGGTTGCCTGGAAGAGATCGCTATTTTAGCGATAAGGTCGCCTATTGTATATCTAATCCTTGTGTGTATTTTCTATTTTATTTATTTTTATGTGTGTACAATAAAGAGTTATATCATTATCATTATCATTATAAAAATTTGAACGCAGCGAGACTCGAACCCGCACCTCTTGTTTCTGTATAGAGATGCTAACAACATAAATAAGTTGTAACTAGCGTATAAGAATTTTGACGCAGTTGGATATAGAACGCATGACTTGGTTGTCAGAGCGCTTGGACGGTTTCCAAGAGGCGCGGGTTCGAGTTCCGCTGCGTTCAATTTTTTATATGTATTATATTCAATACAGTCAATAGGCAATAAAACTTAGTGATATAACTCTCCACTCTCCGTTGTTCATTCAAAATAGACCAAAGCAAAGTTTGATTGAGATTCAAACTTACAACCATAGCAAAAAGACGAACAAGTCATTTCAATCATAATAGCTTTGAAATGAAAATAATCGGCGGAAAGTGGGGAACGGAGTGTCTTAACACTAGGTTCTCTCTGCCTACCCTGCTATATGCGGGATACAGCGTGAAGCTATGTATGTATGTAAATGAAAATAAACAATTATCAAAATTGGCCCCCTGACAAAAACGGTAACCTTCTTAACAATGTTTTAGTAGGAAAAGGACAAAAATATCTTCCAAATTTAACACACAATGTCATGTATGAATGGGAACTAAAATACAATTCGCATGTCATCTTACAGATGATACAATTAAATATTGTTAAATGTTGGACGCCAGTCGTGGCGTAGAGGCACAGGCGTGCGACTGTAAACACGACAGGTTATGGGTTCGATTCCTACTCCAGGAAATGTAAAAGTTTAATGTTTTCATTTCCTGGGTTTGGTAACAAGGCAAAGCGCGGCGTTGAGTTTCGACACTCAGCATGCAATGCCTCGATTCAGCGGAAAGTGGGAAACGGAGTGTCTTTCTAAGGTTCTCATGATTCGTCTGCTTACCCTAATATATGCAGCGTGTAGTTGAAAAAAAAGTGTTAATAGCTGTGGCGCAGTGGGACAGCGTCTGACTGTAAACGTGATTGGTTGTGGGTTCGGTTCTCATTAGGGGGAATTATTATGTTAAAATTATTTTCAATAAAGCGCAGCGTTGAGTTTCGCCATTTAACACGAAATGAATGAATGAATTTATCACGAATTCGGGCGAGGTTTTTTCTGCGAACAAAGAATGTCCTTAACACTAAGGTTCTCTTTGAGCTTCCCCACCTTATCTTAGCTGTAAATTCTGTTTTATGCTATTTTAATACTGTTTTACCTAAAAACGCTCAATTTGCTTGAACTATATTGGATTTGTTCGGTCTATTACTAAAACAAATTTCATTATCTACTAATATTGTCACCCCAATGACCCTGGCACGTAAATCTCTCAGCTTCTACACGCCTGATGCGGATATAAATATCCTGAGTGAGACGCAGTTGACACTTGGGATTGTGGGGTTCGAACACATAACCAAAGTGTGTTTATAATCCACAGCTGTCCACTGCGCCACGAGGAGGCTTCCCTTTCTTAATGTTCCACTTATTTCCCGCTTTCTTAATCAATTTAAAAAGAGCCTTCTCATAAAGCTTCTTAGTGCTTCTAATGTGGTTGGGTGTGACAGAGTAGTTTTTGAGTTATTTGTAATAATTTTAGAGCATTATATTTGAATTCTTAAATTGTTACATACATACATACATAACTTCCGCTGTATCCCCTATATAGCCCAAGAGGTCAGCAGAGGAACCTAGTGTTAAAGACACTCCGTACCCCACTTTCCACCAGGTAAGGCATTGCTGAGTCGCGGAACTCAACACCGTGCTTTTTGCCTTGTTGCAAACCCAGGAAATGAAAAAATTGTTTCCTGGGAACGTCGAACCCACAACCTGTCGCGTTTACAGTCGCTCGCTTATGCCTCTGCGCCACGACAGGCGTTATCTTTGTTAAAAATAGTAATTATACAAATAATAAATCCACACAATCTTTCAAAAAATTTCCACAATCACTATAACATGAAGAGTAACAAATGAATAGATTTCTAATATTACTTTTGACAATATATTATTAAAATTAATGACATCAAAATTCAGGATGTCCTCATACACAGATAGCCTAGTCACCACAATGAAGGGCCAAGATCAAAGTATTATACAGGAAAGTATTTACGACTGTTGGCCTGATGACAAGATGGCCAACCTTCGACAATGTGTCACCGACTAAAATGATTACACCCGAATTAAAGGTGCCTATCCAGTGATTTAGATGATATGATATAGACTGGCCTATTCTATAAAGCAGTGTTGAGTTCCGCTATTTAACATGCAATTGGGGCGGAAGGGGTGTCTTGACACTAGGTAAAGCGTAAAGCAGCTTTCTTAAATAGAAGTTTTAAATAGAAATACAGAATTTAAAAGAAGAATATATATATCAGATAGAATATAATAGATAAACGCCTGTAGTGGCGCAGAGGCACAAGCGTGCGACTCTAAACGCGACAGGTTGTGGGTTCGATTCCCACTCCAGGAAATGTAAAATTTAGTATTTTCCTTTCTTGGATTTGGTAACAAGGCAAAACGCGGCGGTTAAATTCCACCACCTAACACGCAATGCCTCAATTCGGCGGAAAGTGAAGAACGGGATTGTTGAAAGAGATGGATACAGCGTGAAGTTGAAAAAAAAAAAACATTTATTGGCATTAGCAGTAAAATCAGTTTGTCATCACCAAAAATTAAACAGGAACATTTAAATATTATATTTTAAGCTATGCATAAATAATTATAGAAAGAGATCATCGTGATGTTGTGAGCCGGCGACTGTATAGCCTGTAACCGTCAATAGTTATAGGTTTAGTTCATTATAAAATTTTAATGAATTTAATTTACGCTCTAGTAGTAATTTCTTTCCACTTCGAACGAAAAGTGGAGAAAATAATGTACTGACTAAACTTTTTTTGTCTAAACTGCTATGCGGAAAGAAGTATGAAATTGAAAGGAATATTTGGTTATTTCATAAAGACATCATCGTGACGTTCGTTGAAAATGATCGTGACTTAAAAAGTGCATATATATGCATGGTCTTTCCAAATTCTATCAACAAAAAAAATTTGATATAAATATATTGAAGCAGTGATTTAATACTAACTTCAATTTATCAATTGAGACTTAACATTAATTTATTAGTATAAATATGCATCGTTGAGGTTGAGATATACATATGCTTATACACGATCATTGCAAATTCAAGAGCCACTTGGAAAAAAATATATATTTAAAATATATTTGCATTCGAACGCAATAGGGGTGCAGTTGCAAAATATCGACTCTACTAGCAGTAATTGTGATTCCCGAGTGGGAATCGGATTCCACGGAAAAACTTCCATGTTTTTTTGCACCTTCATATTTTTTCTCATATAGCAGAATAAACAAAGAGAGATTAGTGTCTTGACACTGTGTTGTTTCTTCCAAAGTAAGCAGTTGTTCAGTAGTGGAATTGAAATTTTGTTTAATTAGACCAGGATAAGTCATTCAGCATGAATTGAACTTATAACCATTATCACGTTTACAGGTAGATGCTGTTACAGTGCACCCTGATGGTCTCTATTTTATATATGTATATATTTTGTAAGTAATCTTATGTGGTAAGTTAAAATACTGTGTTGGGATACGTTATCCAACGCACAGTGTATCTAAAATATAGAGGGAGGGAGTGTCTCAAGGATATTTTTCTTCAGCTACCCTACTAAATGCGAGTGAATAGAAAAACATAATTCCTAGACATGATTAAACAAAGTAACTGAAAAAGGCACGGAAGGAGTAGTATATAACAATAGCTTTTTTTCAAATCAATTATACCATATGATAAATAAATAAATACGTTATAAATGAGTCTTGGCGCAGAGGCACAGGCGTGCGACTGTAAACGTGACAGGTTGTGAGTTTGGTTCCTGTTCCAGGAAATGAAAATTTTAAACATTTATAAAATGTAATTAATATTTAGTATTTTCATTTCCTCGCTCTGGTAACAAGGCAAAGCGCGGCGTTGAGTTCCGCCACTAAGCACGCAATGTCTCAATTCGACGAAAAGCGAGAAACTGAAATCCTAATAGAACAGAGTGTTTTAACACTAGGTGCTCAGCTTCTGCTATGTGCTGGATACAGCGTTAAGCTAAAAAAAAATTGGTTCACCCAGTAACAAATACAGACTTCTTTTTTGAAATCGTTTGTAAAAGAAAAAATAAAGAATTTCTCGACCTGATTATATGAAAATGATTTAATTTTTTCTTAAATTATATAAACACACAAAAAATTAAATAAAATAATATTATAGCTCATTCAATTCAGTGTGCGTTCACCCTAACTCATAACGGAAGCATGAATGGCACATGTAATTACGTAGATTTAGTACGCGTTAGCAATATTAAGAACTTTTTATTGCATTCAAGGGATCTATTGCTTTTATTAATATGTTTGTATGCATAATGAGTTTTGTTCTTTTTGCTATTATCAAAGTTATTATAATATAATATTGCTTAAATATTGAAACCAACAAATTATAGTGGAAGGAGGAACTCAAACAACCAACTGTAAAAGAAAATAGTTCTGCAAAATTAATGTGGGAACTTCCCGTACAAACGGATATAACAATAGTACACAATAGGCCTGATCTGATATATATAGATAAAACAAACAATCATACTTACCTTATTGACGTCTCAGTACCATCTGACTATAATATTGGAGCTAAGGAAATTGAAAAAATCAGCAAATACCACCCGCTAAAAATTGAACTCTCCAGATTATGGAACACCACCGTCACGACCATTCCGATAATAGTAGGCGCCACAGGAGTAGTGACGAAGAGTCTTAGGCGGTACTGTGACAATTTAGACGCACACATAAACATTCACATCCTTCAAAAACAAGCAGCATTACACTCATCCACAATAATCAGTAAAGTACTTGGAGATACCGTTTTCGTAACCCAATCATCACAAACACAACACACTCCCCAAACTCCAGTGCAACAATCATCAGGTCAACTCTCATCTTGACGACAGGAATATAGCCCACAGCCGATACATTGTTAATGTTTTTAATAACATAATTTCATTTATTAACTAAATATAAACTAAAATACTTATAAACTTATTAATTCAATATAACGGGGTAAGGGATAATAATAATTACTAATAGGTACCTTTTTTCCTGAGGGTTTCAGGACGGGGTATTTATTAAATAATATCGAAGAAAAAATCTAATATTGCCTATATTAACGCCGTAAGCCATAAGCGTGCGACTGTAAACGCGTAAGGTTGTGGGTTCGATTCCCACTCCAGGAAATGTAAAATTTAGTATTTTTATTTCTTGGGTTTGGTAACAAGGCAAAGCGCGGCCTTGATTTCCGCCACTCAACACCCAATGTCTCAATTTGGCGGAAAGTGGGGAACGGAAATGTTGAAAGA
>JAKGSA010001246.1:304-17871 GCA_033558755.1 Philaethria dido | reverse complement strand
TATATATATATATATATATATATATATATATATATATATATAATATTGCTTATAATATGATATTACACTCCGTTTTCCACTATTGTTGACTATGTGTTGATATGCGGAACTCAACACCGCACATTATTTTCCCAGAGAGGAGAAATGAAAATAATTTACACTAGATGTATTTATATATTTTTTATTTATTAATGCGTTTCCTGAATAAGTTGGTTAACACCATGTCCAAACTTTGCATAGCCATTTTTTTGCTTCACGCTATATCCCGCACATAGAAGGGCATACAGATGGAACCTGAGAACCTAGTGTTAAGACAGTCTATCCTCTTATAAACCATACTGCAGAACGAAATTATTTTAAATACAAAATTGTGCCTCAACTGAAAATCAAACCTACAACTAATAACAGTCGTCGAAACTGTTACTAACAATAACCATAATGATTATAATTTAGATTTTAACAAAAAAAGAAGACTGTCTTCTAATAAAATGCACAAAAAAGTAAAATTATTACGAATAACTCAAAAACTACTTGTCCAGACCAGATCTTAACAAAATTTATATGGAACCATATCAGAAGCACTAGCTATTAAATAATAGAGGATCATCATAATTTGTTCATTCAGTAAAAACTTGTAGTAACACTCATTTTTTGAAGTCGGTTAAAAAGATATAAGTATAGCATTCAAAGAATTGCTATTCTAAAGGAATTTCCCATTCCAGTGCAATATTTTCGTTCTATTCATAGTTGGAATTTTGTTGGTATTTCTGATATAAAACGTTCTATAGCGAATATTAAAAATATTATATATATATGGATATTGAAATAAAAAAAGAAATAAAGTGAAAAAAAGAGGTGTAACTTACAGAAAAGTACGAAGAAATAATGAGATGAATATAAAGTATTAGGATATAATAATAATATTTTTTTTAACTTTACGCTGTATCCCACATATAGCAGGGTAGCCAGAGGGAACCTGAGAACCTGGAGTTAAGACACTCTGTTCTCTTACAACAATTCCGTTCCCCACTTTCCGCCAAATTGAGTTAACGACAAATTAACTAATTAACGCTACAACGGGTGAACGCATGAACGGCACAAGCATACGACTGTAAACCCGACAGGTTGTGGGTTCGATTCCCACTCGAGGAAATGTAAAATTTAGTATTTTCATTTTTTGGTTTTGGTAAAAAGGCAAAGCGCGGCGTTGAGTTCCGTCACTCAACACGCAATGCCTCAATTCGGCGGAAAGTGTGGAACGGAATTGTTGAACGAGAATGGAATGCCTTAGTACTAGATTCTCTGGTTCTTCTTTGCCTACCCTGCTATATGCAGGATACAGCTTCAAGTTAAAAAAAAAAGAACTTCGGGTCTCCTTACTTTTCTGCACCAAGACGTGGGATCTTGGGTTGTCGGTTGGTGTGGTAGGCAGTTGGGCTTGATCATCCGCTTCATCATATTCGCATTCGCGTCGCATAAGGAGTTCGCCATAAATTAAAGTATCATATATTACAAAATAGTTTTTAACGACACAACACACAGGAAAAGCTTAAAGTAGAAGCTAGTACTTATATAAATTTAAATTTAGCATAATCACTTGATATTTTAGAAACTTATTAATAACACTGAGTGTCCACGACAGGTGCTTAGACGGAATCCGTAGTAAATAATGGTAAATTTATTATATGCGCTGTTTACATGTGGATGAAACGTACTAAGCACGTTTTGGCTTTACACTCATATTCAGCTTTACGCTTTTTATCATGCATATCAGAGTATTCAGAGAGAATCAAGTGACAAGACACTCCGTTCTCCTCCTTGCGTCAAACGAAATGCCGCCCTTTGTCATATAAGAAAAAGCACGAAGATAAGTTTTCTATAGTAAAATCAGAGTCCCATTATGGCCTAAAATTTACTGGTAATTTCGGCCCAACGCTGTTTTTCTAGTCAGACGTTGTTAAACAGCGCCATGATGGTATATGAGGTCATATGAATGATATAATAAGAATACTTAGCAGAAAAATATGAAAATGCTTTTCAAATATTTTTTTGTTATCCTGGTCGTCCTAAATTTATGCCTATCCCGCCATTTAACACGCTATATGCTAATTTAAGGACATAGTGCCTTAACACTAGGTTCTTTCTGCCCACCTTACTATACCAAAGCATTGAAAAAGAATTCGAACCCCAAACCACCATATTACCCATATTGCTTAAAACACACACCGATTATTTACAATGCATAGCTGATTAGGCATTGTTTTGTCCAATCCCATTGTACGTCAGTACAAAGCGAATTGAATAGCATTCGATTTAATCTTGTTTATATAAGTACTGGGGTTTGCATATTACTGTTCATATAATGTTGATTTTTAAATGCAGAAATTAGATAAAATTGTTGTGTAGTTAGAAAGAACATTGATTTAAGATATTCCGACCTCCGTCTTCCGTCCGAATTCAAAATATAATGATAAATGGTAATATAACCGCCCTTTTTCTTACCAAAAAAAAATATTTACTTATTAAAAACCATTAAATAACTTATTATTTCTTTATTTTTTTTTTATGGATACCGGATGGCAAACGAGCAGAAGGACCGCCTGATGGTAAGTGGTTACCTTCGCCCATGAACATCTACAACACAAGAGATGTACTAGATGCGTTGCCAACCTAGAGGATACAGATGGAAAGGGAGGATAATGTAGTAGTCCGCTATCGGAACCACCACATTTTGGGGAAAGGATGGGTGGGAAAGGGGAAAACCTGGCTTACATGCCATCGAACCGGAACACATCATAAGATATTTGGCGGTTCGTCTTTGACATGATGGTGGTCGCGAGCCAGACGGAGGACGAACCTCCTACCACCAAACAAGAACAAGAAGAGATTAGTACATAATATACTTAGAATACTAGATGAAACTCTGAATATAACACACATTGACTTGTAAAGTTAAAGAAAGGCTTTTACATTAGTCCCACTTTTGCAAAGTTATTTTTCGTATACACTTATAATTTCTGTTAAATAATTATGAAAATAGTCAAAATAAATAATATATTATTATTATTTAATATATTAACAATCCTAATTTTTTTGAGTTGGACTCCACTCAATTACTTCAAGTTTTTTAGAAGAAAGTGGAGAAAGGAGTGTCTCAACACTAGAATCTCTCTGACTACTCTGCTATAAAGCGCGTCTCAAATTTCAGCAACGCACCGGTAGCTCTACTGGAGCTACATGAAGTCTTTTATCATCAGGTGACCCCAGCGCTTATTTGCTTTGTATTTTTCTTATTATTATTTTTTTTTAACTCTACATTGTAACCCGCATATAGCAGGGTAGGCAGAGGGTACCAGAGAACCTAGGGTTAAGACACTCCATTCTCTTTCAACAATTTCGTTCTGAGTGTGCTAAGTGTTGAGTGGCGGAACTCAACGCCGCGCTTTGCCTTGTTACCAAACCCAAGAAATGAAAATACTAAATTATACATTTTCTGGAGTGGAAATCGAACCCACAACCTGTCGCGTTTATAGTCGCACGCTTGTGCCTCTGCGCCACGACAGGCTTTGTTCTTTCCATAAAAAAAAAACACAGGAAAAAGCATGAAGCTAAAACGAAATAATCGCTAACATTTTGAACCCGTTATCAACGTCATAGTATATAATGTCATTCGAATACCACTAGTGTGAACTAATTTAAGCTATGACACGAAACACACCCACACATTACCCACTTTATATTTAATCTTTTAAATCTGGCGCTAACATTGACAATTATAAATTGAAACGTTTTCACTTTAAAATGTATATTAGTTTTTTTTGACCAACTTTCAAAAAAGAGGAGGTTTAGACTTCAATTGTGTATGTATGTATGTTTGTTACCAAATAACTTGTACTGGATCAACCAATTTTGATGATTCTCTTTTGATATGATAGCTAGTGCTTTTAATGTGGTCTCATTTAAATTTAATTCATATCATACGAGTAGTTTTTAAGTTATTCGTTTATGTTATTATAATGTTACTTTTTTTGTAAAAATATTACAAAAATTTTTTATTACAAAAATTTGAAGTGTAGTGTCTTTAGAATCGTCGTGTATGTTACTGTAACGAAAAAGCGACACAAAAAAGAGACAAATATAGACATACGTCTGTAGGAAAAATGATGAGATCCTTTATCCTGCATAGCACGGAAGTCAGAGAGGAGACCAGTGTCCACGACACTCCATCTGCCTTCTGCCTGATGGTCGGAGAAACCGAGGCAGACCAAAACTCAGATGGCTGGACTGAGTTGAACAAGGCTTAAGTATATCGTACGGGAAGGAGGAGACCAAGAATAGGGCAGGATGGACAAATATTCTGGGCCACGTCATTGTAGCACCTTTGATGGTAATGATGATATGTTACATGGTGGAACTCAGTGCTGCGTTTTGTCTTAGCAAAGAATAAATCTTAATATGACGTTTGTAATATTTCGTCGTAATCAAATAAATTTAGATTCGCGTGGTGGGTGTAGCATATATTCGTTGTCATTATAAAATGTTAGAACTGTAGTGTGAGTATTATTTATTTACGTAAAGCTTGCTATGCAGTGAATGTAACGCGGAAGTTTTCGACGGTGCATGTAATTTATTAATATTTTTATGTTTTAAACTATGTTTTTCTTCGCTATCTTTAAATATTGGGCGTTGACGCAACTCAACGCCGTGCTTTGGTTCCGTCTGCATTTATGTATGGTTGTTCACAATGCAGTAATGGTACACAATAGATGCAGATTTGGTTTCCACTCGTGATCTTTTTTTTGTATTTATCCTCTCTGGTGAAAACCAGAAATAATTTTTAGCTTTATAACCAAATTATTTTAACTGGAATCCCCGTTGACGTTAACAACGCTTTACCTAGCAACGTATATGTCACTTTATATAAACATGAATATCAAGCCATGGTAGTGTGTGTAACATTTGCTATATAATAAAGTACCCTTGACTACACGATATATCTTGCAGGCTCTCGCCGCCGGGCTTCACGGAAGACTGGGGTGTTCCTGTGGCCTCGGCTATTGGAGGGCGAGAAGGAGATCCGTATAGTTTTAGTGGGTATATGGGTATGTATTCGTCCGATCCGGAATCTCACATAATTCGCCGAGTCTCTCATGCCCGAATATTCATCTCTATTGCCCGAGCTCCTGTCTGTACCTAACCAAATTAGCAGATATTCTACAAATGTCGCCTTCGAAGTATTTTCTAGGAATGAGCTGATAAAAGTTTCAAATAGGTCAAGAATTTCGTAGATTATAGGGAGATTTCGCTATTATACCTCTCGCTCCTATATCTACTGCGTACAAATAAACTCCAAATCTATTTCTGGTCAGTTCTTTGCTAAGTTTGAAGCACTTGTTTACTTTGAAATGATTATTTATCTCTATATTTGTGTCCCATAGTACTTTGTAAGTTCTTCTATAATATAGTTAAGAACTAAGTTAATATTCATAAAACTTTTAAGGAGAAAAAATTAAAGTATATATTTTTATAGCTTCAAGCTGTATCCCGCACATAACAGGAAACCAGAGAATTTCGTGTTAAGACACCCTGTTTTCTTGGAACATTAATCTCACTCTATGTTGATAAAATAAAATAAAAACTATAAAATTTTCTATTTAGTTAATAAATCAAAAATACATACCTTTCAGAGGTCATTGCTAAATTTAGTTTTAATCTGAAAATCCAATTTTTATGCTATTAAAATATTTTTTATTTAAAATTGCTTTAATAAATCATTAACTCTATAAATAAAGCAACTTATTGTTAAACAAATCTGTAGTGGTGCAGAGGAACAAACGTGCAACTGCAAACGCGGCCGGTTGTGACTTCGATTACCACTCCAGGAAATGAAAATATTAAATAATATTTAGTATTCTGATTTCTTCGCTCTGGTGACAAAGTAAAGCGCGGCATTGAGCTCCGCCACTTAGCACGCAATGCCTCAATTCGGTGAAAAGTGATGAACGGAAATGTTAAAAAAGAACGGAGTCTTAACACTAGGTTCTCTGGTTCCCTTTGCCTATGATAGCGTGAAGCTCAAAAAACTTTATGCAAGTAGACTTATCAACTTATTCACGCCACGTATATTAACTAAAACACATAAAAAACTATAAATACTCCATTTTTACATTTAGTTTTAAATAAAACCAATTAAAATACCAAAAGTTATGGGATTCTTAAAGATTAGACGGATATTTACAACATCTTGAATTAAATGTTGCGTTCATTTAAAACTAGGCCTGGAAATAATCCAAGTTTTTGTTAATATATGAAAAAAATGTTCAAAATTGACATTGTAATTAATTTTACATACATACATATATATATGGCTTCACGCTGTATTCCGCATATAGCATGGTATGCAGAGGGAACCTAGTGTGAAGACACTCCGTTCCCCACTTTCCGCGGAATTGAGACATTACGTGCTGAGTGGCGAAACTCAACGCTGCGCTTTGCTTTGTCACCAAATCCAGGAAATGAAAAATTCCGTTACCTGGAATGGGAATCGAACCCATAACCTGTCGCGTATACTGTTGCACGCTTGTGCCTCTGCGCCATGACAAAAAGTCGTTAAAAAGTACCTAATGAAATATAAATTTCCTTTTGTATTGCTTTAAGAGGAAACCCAACCCATATCTTTACTGAATCGAAATAACATAAAGCGACTAACGCAGTAGTCAATATGTAACTCGATATCAGGTGAAAGTGGTAAACGGAGTGTCTTAACACTAGATTCCCTCTAATTACCCTACTATTTAAAATACATACCTACCTAACTTCACGCTTTATCCCTAGCGGGGTAGTCAGAGTTCCGGAGCGCCAAACGCTACGGTTACTGTATACCTCTTTCGCCTCGTCCACAGTCATTAACCTCTTCATGAATGCCTTCCGGGAGATCCTCATGCATTTTACGTGACCTTCGTTACCAGTATTATTGATACTGTGTTCTCGAAGGTCATCCGAGATCTCCCCCTACCTCTCTTGCCGCTCACCTTTGCTTCATATACCTTTCTCACCATTCTTTCATCACTCATCCTCTCGACGTGCTCAAACCACCTGAGCACGTGTTTCTTCATTTTTACTATATCAATTAAACTTTTTCAAAATGCTATGGAACGAATTGTAGCTGAAACTACTGTATAACAAAAACATGGGGATTCATACTATTTCACAAAAAATGATCGTTAGCAAAAAAAAAAAAAAAAATTATTATTTTTTCTGTACATTAATAATAAATTCGAATACAATACGTCTTATAAATAAGCAACAAACGAGATAATACTATAAATTATAAATATCAATTTTTATATGCCATCACATTTCTATTTTTACAACTTGGAATGTGTCCAGATGTATAAGAAGTCAACTGTCGCGTGTGGGAATTATCTCAAATGTGTATATAAAATGGGTATGTCAGTGCGTTTATTATCATTATGTCAGTGATGTCAGTTCTGTCAGTAAATATATAGGGAGTGTCGGGTTTCCTCTTTAAACAATACAAAAGGAAGTCAATATTTTATTAATTACTTTTACATTATTTAGCTTTAGTATTTTCTTGTACAGAGATGTATGTAGACAGAGAGAGAGTAGTGTAAAAATACTTTTATATCACCACCAATTGGGAAAAAGAGTATAATTTATCAACGCTTGTCGCGGCAGAGTTTTCCTTCGATTCCCTCTCCTGGAAAGAAAACTCTCCTGTTAGTCTTTTCATTTCCTGGGTTTGGTTACAAGGCAAAGTGCGGCGTTGAGTTCCACTCAGCACGCAATGCCTCAATTCGACGAAAGTGGGGGAACAATTGTTGTAAAGAACGAAGATATCTTAACGCACTAGGTTCTCAGGTTCCCTCTGCCTACCCTGCTATATGCAGGATACAACGTGAGGTTAAAAAAAATATATAATTTATTGTTAGAAATCATAATCTATAGCAAGGGTATTATATAAAGACGAACAAAATGACTCGTTCTTTTTTGCAAGTCACGACTATGTGAACTAGAAAACATCGCTGACGTTACTGGCAGCTGATCGATTTTCAATTTTAATTTTTAATTGATTGAGAAGTTATTATCCCATTCTAACGTAATATTTTTCGTAACAACTAAGATTACATATTGTCATGCCCCCGAATGGAAATCGAACCAAGAACCAATCGCCACCACTGAACCACAATGGTCTCTAGCTCTATATAAACGATATTACAATTTTTGTACTGAAAGTTAATTTGAGTCAAACTTTCTATTCCTAATATATATGAAGAGTTAAAACTTTGCACGAAGATCTTAAGTACAATATAGATATAATCTTTTGTCGAGCTTAACCGCCTTTTTAAGAAAGGAGGAGGTTCTCTCGGAGGTTTTTTCTGTGAGAACGTTCTTAACACAACTGTTGTTCTTTTCAGGGAAAATAAATATATATAAATTTATTTCTTATGCCTTAGGTTACTTGCCTGGAATAAGGCGAGGGCCCTTTAGCGATAAGGTCGCCTATTGTATATCTAATCCTTGTGTGTATTTTCTATTTATTTATTTATGTGTACAATAAAGTTATAAATAAAATAAAATAAATAAATTATTTTCATTTATGTTTAATTAAGTTCCACGCCACTCAACACCCAATGGAAATAAGTGTCTTAATACTGAGTTATCTTTCTCTACTTCTCTCATACTACGAAAAAACGCGTCAAGCTTAAAAAATCTTTATATCAGAATGGCCCATGCAACTATTTTAGCAGATTAATCACGTGATATTTTAGTATTACGTTTTGGAACCCGTTTCTTTTTTTTTTTTTTTTTTTTTTTTTAATGAATTAACGGATATGCAAACGAGCAAAGGACCACCCTGATGGTAAGTGGATACCTTCGCCATGAACATCCTACAACACCAGAGATGTTGTAGATGCGTTACTTAACCCTAGAGGATACAGATGGAAGAGGAGGACAATGTAGTATTCCGTTCTCGGAACCACCACATTTTGGGAAAGGATAGGTGGGAAAGAGGGAAAAAGAGGAAAACCTGGCTTACATGCCATCGAACCGGAACACATCATAAGATATTTGGCGAAGTTCGTCTTTGACATGATAGTGGTCGCAGGCAGGACGGGAGGACAGACCTCCTACCTGAGCGAATAGTGTCTTAGCAATCCGTGAAAAGAGTTGTATTTTAAATAAACCATTTCTATTTTAAATTAGGTTAAGTAGTTCTATAAGTGTTGTCACAAGGAACTTTCTGAAAGCTTTCAAGCTAATAAATATACAATAATATTATGACATTGTTAGGTGGTAGGAGGTTAGTCACTCCGACTGGCTCACGACCCACTATCATGTCAAAGACAGAACGCCGATATCTAATGATGTGTTCCGGTTCGATGGCATGTAAGTCAGATTTTCCCCTTTCCCACCCATCCTTTCCCAAAATGCTTGGACCACCATCAGAACCATCTGATGGTGGACTACTACGTGTCCCCCTTCCATCCAGTATCCTCTCTAGGTTGGCAACGCATCTACAACATCTCTGGTGTTGTAGATGTCTATGAAACGAAAGGTAACCACTTACCATCAGGTGGTCCTTCTGCTCGTTTGCCGTCCGTTATCAATAAAAAAAAAGATCTTCTTTCTAAATAGAAGGAACATAAATATTTTACGAGAAAATAAGGTTGTATAAAAAATCAAATTAAGAACTTTATTCTTTCTCTGCTTTTTCTGTTTTTATGTAAATTACATGTATATACTATTTGATAAATATGAATCAATCTAATAATTCCAGCAAACCAAACATTTTGAAGTGAATAATAAAGATTTAAATAAAAAAGAATAACCAATTTCAAAGAAAAATTATTACGGAAAACTCAAAAACTACTAAAATGTTAACTAAGTTAATATGGGATCAGGAGTACTAGCTATCATATACAAAAAGAGCCACTAAAATTAGTACATTCAGTAAAGATCTATGCGGTAACACACACATGAAATAAAATAAATATTATAAAAGTATAAAAAACCCGACTGCATAAAGAAACTGAAAATGAAAAAACAAGCCTAACACAGAAAATAGAAAGTTTAGTAGTTGAGGCCTATTTTATTTTTACAGGACTTCTTGAGAACGTATGATAGGTTGAGAATGGATATGAGGTAATAAAGAATATTAATTATAAAATTTGGTAGCGCAAGGCAAAGCGTGGCGTTGAGTTCTGCCACTCAGCACGAAATGCCTCAATTCAAAGCTTGGAAAGTGGGGAACAGGTGTCTTTACACTAGGTTCCCTCTGTACCTTATATGTGAGAT
Organism: Philaethria dido; assembly: GCA_033558755.1. Classification (NCBI taxonomy): domain Eukaryota; kingdom Metazoa; phylum Arthropoda; class Insecta; order Lepidoptera; family Nymphalidae; genus Philaethria; species Philaethria dido. The sequence goes on along the minus strand of JAKGSA010001246.1, from coordinate 7,551 downwards.
ACAGCGTGAAGGTATGGTATGTATGTTCACATATTCACGCCTGCTACGTATATACTATATGCACTTTCTATATGCATACATTAAGATAAGTTTTCCATTGCAGTGATCATCAGATTCTAATATATGGAAGGAATATATCAAGTTGACGTCGAGATTGATGAGGAAGGATCTCAAGATGCAGGACAATAAGAGAAGATTTTAGCAAAATAATTTATTTATACGCAGCAGGGTAGGCAGAGACAACCTAGTGTTAAGACACTCCGTTCGTCGCTTTTAAACGTTTCGCTTTGTCTTAGGCCGAAAAATATATTTTATTTAATTATTTATAATCATTTGTCAAGTGGGAAATGTAATTGTAATAACCATTCGCACTGACAGTAAAAGACTGAGTAATAGAGAACGTAGTGACAAGACACTACGCTCACCGCTCTTCGCTCGAATCGAGACATTGCTTGCTAAGTAGAGAAACTCAACGAGTCGGCTTGTCTTTTTAGAGCGAGAAATTAAAATAATTTATTACATAATAATCATTAGCCAAGTACGGAATCAAACCCACAACCCATCGCGTTTAGAGTCAGACACTGTCCCACTAAACCACGATGACTTCAACGATATTTATAAAGAAATATAAATAGTTATGTTTAGAGAGTTTCATGACCTTCTTCAGTAAAGGACGGAAGTAACGAGATCACGTTCCTAAAGGACATGTCGAAAGAGATTGACTATAGACAAATACTAGGTGCATATAAGACGAAAAACCTTTTCCTCATACCTATCCGATTAAATAAATTAAACCATAATATTAATTATTTTTATTTTCATTATTAATTATTAAATAAAGTCTGTATTATTATTTTTAATTAACCTCTGTCGTGTCAGAGACACAAGCGTGCGACTGTAAACCCGACAGGTTGTGGGTTCGATTCTCACTTCCAATCAATTCCACTTCAATTCCCACGGAAATGGATTTTTTCATTTCCTGGGCTTGGTAACAAGGTAATAAGCGCATTTTGACAAAAAAAATCGACTAAAAAAAACTGCACCGAAAATTACAACTATTACGGAATACTCAAAAATCACTTATCACTTACAGATCTTAAATAAATTGGTTCACCCAGTAAAAAGTTATGCGGTAGCACACATAAAACAAAATACAGTCGAATTGAAAACCTTCACCTTTTTTTGGGATTCGGTTAAAAAGACAACGGATCTCGACTGTTATCAGATTTCGCTGTGATTAACAGCCTTTTGCTAAGCCTTTCGAGCTAAGTACACTTACCGGGGTAAGACCGGGGTCACTAATCATAAAATTCAAATATACGTCATCTTTGGCGGGTTAACAAAAATGTTGGTAAACTTCATATATCTAATTTTGTTGGGAATAACCTGTTTTGTCTACTGCAATAATTTAAATGTTATTTTTTTTTAAGCTTCGTGCTTTATCTCGTCTGTCGTTTACAATCCATACCTCTCTTTCCACCCGAATTAAAAAAAAAACCGACTTCAAATAAAATGCACTAAAAAGAACAATAATTACGAAGAACTCAAAAACTACTTATCAGATCTAACTAAATTTAAATAAGACAACATCAGAATCACTAGCTATCATATAAAACAAGAATCATCAAAATTGGTTCATCCAAAAAAAAGAAAAACGCAACTCAACCTATATTTCTCTTCAAATATAATATGTAACTTCCTCATACCTTCCTAATATCATACGCTCTTATTGAATTAAGCGAGCACTCATCAGTTCGCAATGTCTAGGTGGTAGAGGTTGTAACTAAATTTACGTTCATGTGCAAGGTCAATGATCTACTGTGTACAGTGTTTTAGAACTAGTAGAGGTGTTCGGTTTTGCTTCGGATATTTTTTTTATTGAGCCTACCTTGTAGTTGATTGAAACCACGAAGGTTATGAGTTCGATTTGAGGATCGAGTGGGCTCGGGGAAATTATTTTATTTAAATTATGCCTGTTGTGGCGTAGAGACACAAGCGTGCGACTGTAAACGCGACAGGCTGTGGGTTCGATTCCCACTCCAGGATATGTAAAATTTAGTATTTTCATTTCTTGGGCTTGGTAACAAGGCAAAGCGCGGCATTGAGTTTCGAAGTAGGGAAAAGTGGGGAACGGAATTGTTGAAAGAGAATGGAGTGTCTTAACATTAGGTTTAGCGTTCAGGCGTTCTATAATATTGAAACACCTAAAGTCCTCCTGACTTCGGAAGCGTGAAGCCAACAAAAATATATAAAAATATAGTATATACATAGTACTGCCGTCGCGAACTGGTTCAAACAAGAGACTATAAAAGAAACAATTTCCATTTAAGAAATAGACCACTATACAGCAATCCTATACAATAAAACTACGACAGTGTTGAAATAGCACAAATACATTTTAATATAAAGTAGAAAAACTGTTCTTAGATGCTTGTCTTCGAAGCTTAGAATAGATTTTGCTTTTTAACAGACTTCAAAAACTGAGAAGGTTTTCAATTTGGACGTAGGGTTTGAGGTTTTTTTACTGGATGAACCAATTTTGATGGTACTTTTTCTGTATGATCCAACTAGGAGAAATCAAAAGATTAGGTCCCATTTAAATTTAGTTAAGATCTGACGAATAGTTTTTGAGTTATTTGTAATAATGTTGTTTTATAGTAGTTAGTTAGTTATAGTTTTAGTTAGTTAGTATAATTTTTTTAATTTGTGTCTTTTTTTGTTAAAATTTTAGTAAATAAAATTGTTAGAGCTTTATATTGTTATTTCTTCTTTTTTTAAAGATGACATCTTCATGGATCAGTCACCATAGATCCAAGAATGAAAATATCGATACATATAATAGGAATCGAATCCATAAACATTAGCACAATCATTCACTGCACTACTATAATGTAAATCTTAGAAATTGTGACTTTAAAAATAATTATGAGATATGCCGTTTTTGTGACAATCCTTTTAAGGCGTATTATACGCTATTAAATTACTTCCTTTTGCCTACAAAAGTACAAACCATATGGTATAATTGTAAAATAACTTTAAGATTTAATTTAAAATATATTTAAGCATTTTTAACCGACTTCAGAAAAGAAAAAGGTTCTAAATTCAACTGTGTGTTTTTGTATGTATTACTGTATAACTTTTTTATTACATGAACCAATTTTTATATTTTTTTATATTATAATAGCTAGTACTTCTATGGTACCATTTAAATAAAGTTGAGATCTACTCAAACGTAGTTTTGGAGTTATTTGTAATAACAGATAGATTTACCATAAGTCAGAAAATACAAAAACATGGAACACTAGGAAATAATACAACTTTCCCCCACATCATTTATATTTTAAATGGCTTATTTTATAGCAGCGACATACAAAATCTAACATTTAAAAATCTCATTCCACCCACGTTGGCGTTTTGCCGAAATATTGTAAACTCATGAAATTAATATCATTATGAATGCGAAATGAAAAAATAACATCATTATCTGAGATGGACGTTGTCATGCCAAAGAAACGTTGCGAAGTTTCAAAACACTTATATTATGAATTATCTGTAACAAGCTAAAAAAAACATTTTTTGGATACGTTTTTTGAATTTTTTTGTTAATTTAATATATTTTCCTTTTTTTACTTCACGCTGTATCCCGCATATAGCGGGGTAGGCAGAGGGAACCAGAGAATCTAGTGTTAAAACAGTCCATTCTCTTTCAACAATTCCGTTCCCCACTTTCCGCTGAATTGAGGCAATGCGTGTTGAGTGGCGGAACTCAACGCCGTGTATTGCCTTGTTACCAAACCCAAGAAATGAAAATACTAAATTTTACATTACCTGGAGTGGGAATCGAACTTATAACCTTTCGCGTTCACAGTCGCACTTTTGCGCCTCTGCGCCACGACAGGCGTTAATTTTTTTATCTTTAGATATATTGAGGACTACCTAGAGAGGCGTTATCTATATATAAATACGTGAAGGAAAAACTTTGTACCCCGTTTTTCGAAAATTACGCGGACGGAGGAGCATGAAATTTGGCACATTTATCTTTACTAATATTATAAAGAGGAAAACTACGCCGAAAATCTTATAAGCTCATTACTATTTCTTGTGTTGTTAGCATCTCAAATTAAAATACTGCTACGTACAAATTTTTAAATGTTTGTAATGAATAGGCTCAAAAACTACTGGACCGATTTTAAAAATTCTTTCACCATTTGAAAGTTACATTATCCACAAGTAACATAGGCTATATTTTATTTAAAAAAAGGGTTCCGTAAGATATTTCAGAAAAGTTAAATTTCAAAATAAGTATTTTGCGTACACTGCCTAAACTATGAAAGATAGAACCATAAAATGTTATAATTCATTCTAGATCTTATAAATATCTACAAAAATTTCGCGATTCACACACTCCATTCCCTACTTTCCGCGGAATTGAGGCATTGCGTGTTGAGTGGCGGAACTCAACGCCGCGCTTTGCCTTTTTACCAAACCCAGGAAATGAAAAATTCCTGGAGTGGGAATCGAACCCACAACCTGCCGTCTACAGTCGCACGATTGTGCCTCTGCGCCACGTCAGGCGTTACTTTTTTTAAATATTAATAATATAAAATATATTCTCCTCCATGTTTATATGTATATGATCAGATAACATTTGGCCGTGAGCCACGATTTTATAAGAGGCGACATTTATTTAAAGCGTCTGTAGCAAGGTCGTCCATCAGGGACGTTAGTAGGCTATGCACCTGTTGTGTGTACATTGAAAGTATGTTCTGGTTAGTTTCAAGATTCTGCAAGGTTTTAATCGGCCTTATAAATAACTCACATAATTATAAAGAGAAAAAATCCGACTGAACCAATTCTTCAAATTTAGGAAGCAAATACAAATAAAGAAAGGTGTAATAGGTAGTTTATATGTTATATGTTTTAAATGTGCTAATTAAATCCTTTCATTTGACACCCCACACGATATCCATCAACGATTTTTTGTTTTTATTTATGACGTAATTGCCTCTAGATGGCGCCATATTGAATTAAAAGTGACGTCACATATCTAAGAACACTTGGAGTATCAATACCTATCTAACGACACCTTAATTATATAAATCGGTCCAGGGGTTTGGAAGATATGAGGTAATAAAGAATATTACAAACATACATGATACGCGTGAAAAACATAACCCTCCTCTGACAGTCAGATAAAAAGGACGTTCTCAATGCAACTCTATGATAAAACTCTATTAACTTCAAAAAAGGAGGTTCTCAACAGACTATTTTGTATGTGTGTTATCACATATTGTTTTATTGGGTGAACCGATTTTGGTGATTCTCTTTTTATATGATAGATAGTGTTTCTGATGTGGTTCCTTTTTAATTTAGTTAAGATCTGAGTTTTTAACTTACAAGAGGCAATATTTAGAGCGTCTGTAGCAAGGTCGTCCATCAGGGACGTTAGTAGGCCTGTTGTGTGTATCGAGTACATTGAAAGTATGTCCTGGATAGTTTCAAGTTTCTGCAGGTTTTTAACCAACATCAAAAAAGGAGGTTCTTAATTAGACGGTTTTTATATCTGTTACTACATAAGTTTTTACTGGGTGAACCAATTTTGATCATCTGGGTGACAATTGTTTTTTTTTTTAACTACACGCTGTATCCCGCATATAGCGGGGTAGGCAGAGGGAACCAGAGAGCCTAGTGGTAAGACACTCCATTCTCTTTCAACATTTCCGTTCCCCACTTTACGCCAAATTGTGGCATTGCGTGTTGAGTGGCGGAGCTCAACGCCGCGCTTTGCCACTAATTGTTCCGCATAGCAAAATAGGCAGATAGAACCTAGTGTCATAATTCTCCGTTATCTGTTTACTATTGTGACGTTAGTAGGCTATGCTCTTGTTGTTCCGTAAATATACAGAAAGTTGGCTGTATTTTTTATTAAACCAATATTGATGATTCTCTAGTGCTTCTCTTGTGTACCCATTTAAATTTAGTTAAGATCTTTTTTTTTTAACTTCACGCTGAATCCCGCATATAGCAGGGTAGGCAGAGGGAACCTGAGAACCTTGTGTTAAGACACTCCGCTCTCTTACAACAATTCCGTTCCCCACTTTCCACCAAATTGAGGCAATTAGTTAAGATCTGACGAGTATTTTTGAGTTATTCGTAATAACGCTTAACATAGTCTTTGACGTCATTAGTGACATTGCGTATTAACTGATAAAGCTCAAGATCATGTTTTACCTTACCAGTACCACTTACTATACTTTAAATAGAACTGTCGCAAGCGATAATCGAACCCAAAACCACTCACATTTACCAACGTTCCACAACACCACGATAGCCTACAATAAAGTAATATCATATAAATGATTTATACGCGTTAACCAACCATAGAGTACGTTAATTAATATCTTCCTATATCCGTATTAACTTAGTCAATTTCGCTAAGATCTACTCGACTTGAACTAATTTCATAGAGGAAGCCCGAATAAGAAAGTTACTCGAGCGCTCTAATGGATGGAATCGAAACTGTAGCTTATAATAAATCACTCTGTATATATTGCCAGCGTCCGATTCTAAACGCAATTGGTTGTGGGTTCGATTCCCATTTGGGGGAATAATTATTTCATTTTTTTAGCTTCACGCTGAATCCCGCATATAGCAGGGTAGGCAGAGGGAACTTGAGAAATTAGTGTTAAGACACTCCGTTCCCCGCTTTCCGCCGAATCAAGGCATTAACGCCGCGCTTTGCCTTGTTACCAAACCCAGGAAATGAAAATGCTAAACTTTTACATTTCCTGGAGCGGGAATCGAATCCACAACCTGTCACGTTTACAGTTGCACGCTTGTACCTCTGCGCCACGAAAGGCGTTTGACAGGGAATAATTATATTAAACTTATTTTCATTCTTTCGCTCTGGTAACGCATCTGACAACGCACGGCGTTGAGTTCTGCTACCTAACACGCAATGTCTCGAATTCAGGCGGAAAGCTTAGGACTGAGTGTCTTAATATTAGGTTTTCTCTGACTACCCTCCTATATCCCCTTTCCCACCCATCCTTTCCCCAAAATGTGGTGGTTCCGATAGCGGACTACTACATTATCCTCCCTTTCCATCTGTATCCTCTAGGTTGGCAACGCATCTAGTACATCTCTTGTGTTGTAGATGTTCATGGGCGAAGGTAACCACTTACCATCAGGCGGTCCTTTTGCTCGTTTGCCATCCGGTATCCATAAAAAAAAAAAAAAAAAAAAAA
>JAKGSA010001245.1:49059-85302 GCA_033558755.1 Philaethria dido | reverse complement strand
TTTTTTTTTTTTCTCATTTTGCATCATCACTCGCACTTTGCAGATAAGATAGAAAGTCATATGGTATGATATTTCTATTTATTTCTACTGTCTACCAAATTTGAACTTGTTTCATATAAAACATTAAAAAGCCTCACAAATCGAGCTCGCCTACAAATTTTGTGAACCCAAAGAGCATTGTAGATTGTATCATCTTGTATGCAAACTTATTAAGAAAGGTTATTTCGCAAATTGAGGTCATGCGGCAACTCCGATTTCCTGCAAAGACAATGGAAATGCCGTCTTCAGACACATATTTGAGGTTAAGCGTGAATTCTGCAAATAATTTTGGCTGCCCCAAGAATTGTACGTTTATTAAGGACTGGACAGATTATTGATAATCTATATATATAAAAGAAAGTCGTGTTAGTTACACCACTTATAACTCAAGAACGGCAGAACAGATTCGGCTGAAAATTGGTAGGGAGGTAGCTTAGAGCCAGGAGATGGACATAGGATACTTTTTATCCCGTTCGACAGCGATCCCGTGTGACTTGACATGAAACGTCAGTCACTATAAAACGTGGTATAACAAAAAAGAATCAGACTTGGAATAACAAAACGCAAATGACAGCTATGTAATTGACGTAAAATGACAGCTATGTATTGACGTATGGATGACAATTTGATATTTGTAAGAAATCAATATTAAAACTATTTCTATTAAATAAATAATTAACAAGTGGATTGAAGTGAAGTGAATGTTAATTAATAATGCCGCGACCAAGACGATCGAATCTTTCCCGACAAAGCCGTAATGCAAGAAGAATACAAAATACTGCAAATGAAAGGACTGAAGAAGAACAAGAAATTGCACGTGAACAGCGCCGCGATAGTATGGCTCGACTTCGTGCTTCTCAATCACGAGAGCAAAGTGAAGCAGCCCGTGAAACAGCTCGGTTGGCAATGCAGAATCTTCGAGCGAACAACAGAAGGCAACAAATAGATAATTTGCGACGCAGAACAAGATATTTAGCTGATTTGAATCGAGCAGCGTTTCGATACGATTGCAGCAATGATTACAGCTTGCATCCTAGCGTTTGCATTGGGCAAATGGACGTTGTTTGCGAGTATTGTGGTGCATTAAAGTTTTCCGGAGAAACGCCTGGATTATGCTGCCTTAATGGTAAAGTGAAATTGCCAGTGTTGACTCCGCCACATGAGCCATTGTATTCATTGCTTTGTGGCGAAACACGAGAATCACGCCACTTTCTTGCAAATACTCGAAAATACAATAGTTGTTTCCAAATGACGTCATTTGGGGCAGACATTATCGAAGAAGGAGGATTTAATCCGACATTTAAGGTATTTATTTTTGTACTTACATAGAATGTAGTTAAAGAATAACTTACTTTATCTATTGGTATGTATTATATTTGCTAATACTGAACTCTACTCTCCCACAGAAAAAGTGTTTATAACCCATTTAATACTGTCTGGTTTTTATTTTGTAGATACAAGGACAGATTCACCATCGAATTGGATCATTACTACCTTTTGAAGATACACAGAATAAATTTTTACAAATATATTTCATGGGCAACATGGAAGAACAACTTGATCGACGCCTAGGGATCAATGCAGGAATGAAGCGAGCAATTATTCAAGACTTGCAGTGTCTGCTTCATGAACATCATGCGTTGGTCAGGTTGTTTAAGAGTGCTTTAGAGCAAATGCCAAATGATGACTATAAAGTTGTCATCAAAACAGATAAACGACCATCTGGAACACACGAACGCACATTTAATGCTCCAACTGTAGACGAAGTTGCCATCCTGATTGTTGGTGAACAATTGGAAAAACGCGATATTGTGCTTACACGTCGCGATACTGGGCAACTGCAACAAATATCTGAAACTCATCGATCATATGACGCATTGCAATACCCACTGATGTTTTGGCAAGGAGAAGATGGATATTATTTTAATATTAAAATGATAAATCCATTGAATGGTAAAGTATCAGTATCTTAATAATGGTTAATGTCTGTATTATGTGTCTTTGAAATGGATAATTATCAAATTTTTAATTTCAGGTGAAGAAACTACAAAGAAAGTTAGCTCAATGAATTATTATGCATATCGTTTGATGATTCGTCAAAATGCTGACAACTATTTGCTGCGGTTTCGTCGATTGTTTCAGCAGTATTGCGTTGACATGTATGTAAAAATAGAAACGGAACGTTTAACATTTATTAGGTTGAATCAAGCCAAACTGCGTTCTGAGGAGTACATCCATTTACGTGATGCAGTTAGTACTGAAGGAAATGCAGCTAATATTGGTCGATTAACTATTCTGCCGGCGACGTACATTGGTAGCCCACGTCATATGCATGAATATGCACAAGATGCAATGACATATGTTCGTCATTACGGCCGGCCAGATCTCTTTATTACTTTTACCTGTAATCGAAAATGGATAGAAATTACTCAATTGCTGCTTCCCGGACAAACATCAAATGATAGACACGACATCACAGCACGTATATTCAGGCAAAAAATTCGGTCCCTGATGAACTTTATTGTTAAACAACGCGTCTTTGGAGATACTCGATGCTGGATATATTCAATCGAATGGCAAAAGCGAGGCCTACCGCACGCGCACATTCTTATTTGGTTAGTGGAAAGAATTCAGCCTGACCAAATAGATGATATCATATGTGCCGAGATTCCTGATCATGAAGTCGATCCAGACCTACATGATGTTGTTACTACTAATATGATTCATGGACCGTGTGGTGCCATCAATCCCCAATCACCTTGCATGGTCGATGGAAAGTGCTCTAAACGATATCCACGGAAATTAACGGCGGAGACTGTCACTGGCAACGATGGTTATCCGCTGTATCGGCGTCGATCACCAGATGACAACGGTCGAACTGTCACAACGAAAGTGAAGAGAATGGATTTCGTTGTCGACAACAGTTGGATTGTTCCATATTCGCCACTTATTTCTAAAACGTTCAAGACACATTGCAACGTTGAATACTGCAATTCAGTTAAATCCATAAAATATATTTGCAAATATGTCACGAAAGGCAGTGATATGGCGGTTTTTGGATTGCAATCCTCAAATACCAACGATGAAATTTCACGCTATCAAGTTGGTCGTTATGTGAACTGTAATGAAGCGATTTGGCGTATATTCGCATTTCCAATTCACGAACGTCATCCTACTGTTATACATTTGGCGGTGCATCTGGAGAATGGTCAACGAGTATATTTCACGGCTTCGAATGCTACGCAACGTGCTGAAACACCTCCAGCAACTACATTGACCAGTTTTTTTGCAATCTGCCAAAGCGATCAGTTTGCACGAACTTTGCTTTACTCGGAGATGCCACGTTATTATACTTGGAATGCTTCATCCAAGAATTTTCAAAGACGGAAGCAAGGTGATGCGGTTCCTGGGTATCCAGATGTGCGTTCTACTGATGCTCTTGGTCGTATGTATACAGTTCATCCAAAGAATGATGAATGTTTCTATTTGCGGTTGTTGCTGGTAAATGTGCGTGGGCCAACTTCATTTGAGACACTACGAACTGTTAATGGTGTAATATTCCCAACGTATCGTGCTGCATGTGAAGAATTGAACTTATTAGAAAACGATACCCATTGGGATACGACAATCGCTGAAGCCATTATCTCTGCATCTCCAAGTCAGATACGCACATTATTCGCTATCATAATTTCGACATGTTTCCCATCAAACCCATGTAACCTGTGGCACAAATACAAGGATAGTATGTCAGAAGATATTTTACATCAAAGTCGTGTCAGTTCCAGAAATCACGATATTGAGATGAATGAAGAGATACATAATCGTGCTTTACTCTTGATCGAAGATATGTGTTACCTCATGTGCGGTAATTTATTAATCAGGTTAGGAATGCCAGCGCCAAATCGTGAAATGAATGACGCATTTAATCGAGAATTGGAACGGGAACGTGAATATGATCACAAGGAATTAGATTTAGTAGTTCAAAGGAATGTACCCCTGTTGAATAACCAACAAAAGGAAGTTTATGATACTTTAATGAAGGCAATCGCTGATGAAAATGGTGGTTTATATTTCCTAGATGCCCCTGGTGGAACTGGCAAGACATTCCTTATGTCATTAGTTATAGCAACTGTTCGGGCGAGATCCAACATAGCGGTTGCAGTTGCTTCTTCTGGAATAGCAGCCACATTGTTAGAAGGATGCCGTACGGCTCATTCAGCATTCAAATTACCGTTAAATCTTCAAACTATTGAAGAACCAACGTGTAATATTGCAAAACACTCAGCAATGGCCAAAGTTTTAGCGGCATCGAAAATCATCATCTGGGACGAATGCACAATGGCGCATAAACGTGCATTAGAAGCACTTAACCGAACATTAAAAGATTTACGCAATGACTCGAGATGTTTTGGAGGAGCAATGATTTTACTGTCTGGCGATTTCCGCCAAATACTGCCAGTAATTCCAAGATCTACGGCTGCCGATGAAATAAACGCTTGCCTCAAATCGTCAAATCTATGGCGCTATGTGAAGAAACTGCACCTGACAACAAACATGAGAGTTACATTGCTTAATGATACATCTGCTGAAGATTTCTCGGAGCAATTGCTGACTATCGGTAATGGTCAAGTACCTGTCGATGAATTGAGCGGATTAATATCATTTCCAAATAATTTTTGTAATTTTGTCTCATCAAAAGACGAACTTATCAACAATGTATTTCCAAATATTATTTCTAACTACAAAAATAATGAATGGTTGAGTGAGCGAGCAATTTTAGCGGCTAAGAATAAAGATGTAGATGACCTGAACTACATAATTCAAAATAAGATCATTGGAACAATGCATTCATTCAAATCTATTGACTGCGTCACAAATGAAGATGAAGCTACCAACTATCCAATTGAATTTTTAAACTCTTTGGACGTGCCTGGCTTACCACCGCACAATTTACGCCTAAAGGTTGGCTCCGTAGTAATCATGCTTCGAAACATAAACCAACCAAAACTGTGCAACGGTACGCGTTTGGTGGTTAGTAAATTGATGAACAATGTAATTTACGCTACGATAATGATAGGAAAATTCAAAGGTGAGGAAGTTCTCATTCCGAGGATCCCGATGATCCCAACCGATATGCCGTTTGAATTTAAAAGACTTCAATTTCCGATACGTCTTGCATTTGCCATGACCATCAACAAATCACAAGGCCAATCCTTAAAAGTTTGTGGTTTAAATCTAGAACATTTATGTTTTTCACATGGTCAATTATACGTGGCATGTTCACGGGTCGGAAGACCATCTGCGTTGTTTGTTTTTGCGCCTGATAATAAAACAAAAAATGTCGTGTATCACATGGTACTTAAGTGAAGAGCAACCTATGTAAAAATAAAATACAGAAATAATAATGAATGATTAATGTAGTTATTTAATTTTTTTTTATATTTTTTCCAAAAAAAAAACACAATCTGCTTATTTATTGCCATTAAGGCGGAACAAAGTTCGCCGGGTCAGCTAGTACTATAATATTTGGAATGTTATAATATATTGTTTTATATGATATATAACATAGCGATATTTAAGGGTAAGGATCAATCGTTGCTAGTGCGGATCAATCGCACTATACGTAAGCTAACACAATATATTAGAAGTATATTACGTAGATACGTGTATAAATGTAATTAAAATATTGCAATAGATACCTTTAGATGTAATCGAAACGTGAAAACGAATAAGCTGTTGTGTTTGTAAATTCAGAAGAATTCAGCTAAATCTAAGGTTGTGCGTAAAAACACAAAATATAAATCATATACTCAATTGTATGTTTATAATTCATATTTAACATTTTATTCGTAAAATTTATGAAAGCAATTTTAAGAGATATGTTGATAGCTTTAAAACTTCCATAGTACAAAGTAGCCATTATACTATAAATATTGTGTTAAAGAAAACCACAACCTTTGTCTAAACCAGCGTAAAGGCCAAACTAGCCTACAAGGCTAAGAGCTGAAAATGAAGTGACTTACAAACGTGAGAATATGTATTTATTATGTCGAGTAAGTGTACTTAAATAAAAAATTAAGAAATATATAGAAAATGTACAATAACCATAGATCAATTTCTATCATACTTTATTATATCACACTGCGCCGAATATTTTTACATTTTTTGCAGCTTCACACCTTTTCCCGTACAGCCGGGTAGTTGAAATAACCTGTACCTCGTTCTCCACTTTCCGTCTGAAGCCGAGAATTGCGTGTTAAGTGACGGAACTCAACGCCGCGTTTTTTTTACGAGAGCGGAAAAATGAAAACAATTCGAATATGATCATTACCATGAGGAAGGATGGAACCCTCAACCAATGGCACTTGAATCCAGACCACGATGACCTTTATCTAAAAATTGTTTAAGCGATAAAAATAGTTTAATGTGGAACATAAAAGTCTTCACACTATGTTTCAATAATTGAACTAACGTCGTTCTATAGATGTATGGCATACGTGACCGACATGGGAAACACTGAATTAAATATGAGAACGGCCATCGATGGCCAAAGAACATATCGTTTTACTACAAAGCTCGGCGTTGAATTCCGCGACTCAACACGTAATGTCTTCAATTCAGGAGGAGAGCGGAGTGTTTTAACAATTTATCTATCCAACCATGTAGGATAAAACGTGAAGCTTTTAAAAATATTGATATTCTAATTTGGATTAGAAATAACACTGAAAGGACACTGAGGAGAGACTGGAATGTAATAAAAAATAGTGTTAATATGAAAAAGAAAAATATTTAACCAAAAAATACGGGCCATGTGCTTACTCTAGTCCATGCACCAACAATTTAAAAAAAAGAATTTGAAGCTACAATCACCTATTATCATTAAAATAATTCCGTTTTCAGCAACAGGACGGTGTAATAAAATAGCAAACTCGACGTTTGTCTTAATATTGTAAACTGCAATATAGATAAAAAATATATTCGACAAATTATGTAACATTACCTAATTGATATTACTCAATAGATACTTTATTGATAAAATATGAACTTTCTTTCTTATGTTCATAAGTCTACTTTAAAAATATCAAATTTTATTACATTAAAAGCAACGTCTAATTTCAACTTATTCATGAGAATTCAGACTGCTGTGAGATAGTAGGTGCTTTTTAAAAGCAAAATTACGACTGGGCATTTCATATTTCAATCTGGATAGGATACTAAATTAAAATAGAGTACCTATATAGAAGGAAGACGGTCTTTATGATAAAATATGTTCCGAATTACATGTATTTCGTTAAATTTCAATAATTTTGGCTAAATATATTATATAAATTATAAAATATCATATTATATTACTTTTATTAAATAATATTTAGTATTTTAATTTTTTGCTCTGGCAACAAGAAACAGCGCGGCGTTTAGTTCCGCCATTCAGCACGCAATGTCTCAATTTGGCGGAAAGTGGGTAACCGAAACGAAATGTTGGTTCTCTCTACCTACCCTGCGCAACGTGAAGCTAAAAAAAATGTTTTAATTTAACGAATTTACCCTACTTTACATATAGTTTTCGCTCTCTAGTTACGATATAAGTGCAGGTTCTGATTATACAACATGCATCTCATGTTCTATAACCAGACTATGAAATCATTTTTTAAATCTATTATTGCTCTATTAAGAACCTATAGCCACTATGTTCAATCAGGCATATCCCAACAGCGCCACATTGCCAGTATCTTTTAATTTTATACTATAAAGCTTAATATAATAAGATAACTTCTTAGATTAAATATCAGAATTATTTTTTTTAATAAATATAAAAATAAAAAGCTAAAATAAAATAAAAAAAAGAATACAAAAGAAATTTGCGACCCTGCCAGGATTCGAACCTGGAATCTTCTGATCCGTAGTCAGACGCGTTATCCGTTGCGCCACAGGGCCTGTGTATGGAGTGCTCTAATTTAATATAGCTTTTGACTCATATTCTTATCAGAGCTTATAGGTTATTTATCACTATTAAATGAAAAAAGATTGCATATAATATACACAATACAAAGCGTTTAAACTATAAAAAACTAAGGTCTAAATAATAATTTATTATTTATAAAAAATAAATATTTAACTTGTATAGATTCTTGCCGTGTTACATCTGAAATTGTTATATTGCCTCAAAATAAATATTTAAGAAAATAAAATTGGCAAAATAATAATAACTCACCTTGACGCTATCTTGGCACATTGAACTTGTTGGCGATAGTTATAGATTCAAATTTCACTGGGCAAAATATATAATCCTATATAATATAGGGTACCAAATGTTGAGTGCCAGACAAAATCTCTAAATACACATAAAGTGAAAAACGAAGTAAATCTCTACAATTTCTTTGCTTACGTTGCTCATTCATTTTTAACAAATAAAATAAATATAACAAAATACTTACCTTGTAGCGTCAATTCACCACAGCACAAAAATAAGAAAAGCAAAAAAATATTTTTCATCTTATTTTTTATAAGCCGAAAATAAAAATTTATTTACACTGTCACTCAGTTAAGACCCCCGTAGCTTGTGAGCCGTTTCCATTCACGGCAACTTTGATAACGTTACGACACCCACAAATGTATTTCTACTATGGTTCGGTATAGTTAATATATAACTTTACTACAGTGTCTAACGTATGTACGAGTAAGTTATACGATACCTATTTATACTGTACATACAGTTCTCGTAGTAATCAAATGTGGATGAATGTGACAATTTTTTTTTTCTTGTAACAATAATATTCGTAGGTCTATTATGATCTAGACAAAATATCAAGTAAAAACTGTACTTTTTAATTTAGCTATTTTACTATATGTAAAATTAAATTAAAAATTAGTTTCCCTATGCAGCCCTGAGTGTCTGAAATCTAACGTTTATAATATCGAAAGAAAATACTTCAAACGATGTAGAAACGCGTAAAATTGGTAATTATAGTAAGTCCTTAACGGATTAACTTTAATGAGGTATTTTGTGAAATATAATTTTTAAGTTATATATAATTTTTTAAAGCCTTATTAAGAATTTTCTATCCATTTACGACACACTGATGTGGAAATACGCTTGTACTTTGAAAGGAAAGTTGCTTAAACGAACAAATGCTTGACATACCTATTACCTACTGCACCTTTATTTTTAAGAATATTTAGTTTAAGCAACAAGTAGTAAATTAGACTGATTTTTTTCACTATATGTGATAATTGTGATTTTAATTTTCACTCAGAATAATGTTAATCTTAAACACGTTGTATCCGTCTTGGTAGGTGAATGATGTATTGGGTTGAAACCAGAATATCAAAATCTACACCAAAGCAAGCAAAATTTGAAAAAGGATTTATTTATCATCGCTGCATAGAGCAAAAGTATTTTAGATGACAAGAAATAGTCGAGTTAAGAAATCTCAAAAAATACTCAAGACAAGAAATCGTTAAACATGAAATAAATTTACATGTATATTAAAGAATAAGTGAGTAGTTCTTCATTTTGTTGATACTACATTATGTAAGAAGGATTTCTATTGTAGGAACAATCCTACGTCTTGTTTTTTTTTAAATTAGCTGGACTCTGCTCTACTGGGATCGGTGCAGACATATTATAGCGCTAAGATAGTGCTAGTGAGATGTGGTGCGCCGTGCGTGAGTATTTACTTTGATATTATACACGTTTAATATGGACTAAATTAGATAAAGAAAAAATAATAATAATAAACAAATATTGAAACTTGGCCTCAAGATTGCTGCAATATACTTCAACCTTGTACACCTTCCACGTTTCATTTAATGGTTTGATAGCGAAAAATCTCGATCAATGTCTCAAAAAGGTATTGTTGGATCAAGAAAAAATGTGAAGCGATGCGCGAGGCGATATCACTGAGAGCCCTCGTTACACTTGAATACCGGTTTTGACTATTGTTCCGCCGTGAGCAATTACTTTAACATTTTTTTAAATTCAATTTTATGATTATCTAATTACAGAATTCAAATGTATTATAAAATATATTATTAATACGTGAAGGAAAACTTTGAATACTTTTATTACAATATGCGAACAGGGTAGTACGAAAATGGCATATAGTATATACTTGTTTGGTGGTAGGAGGTTCGTCCGTCTGGCTCATGACCACTATCATGTCAAAGAGACGAACCGCCAAATATCTTATGATGTGTTCGGTTCGATGGCATGTTAGCCAGGTTTTCCCTTTCCCACCCATCCTTTTCCCCAAAATGTGAGGTGGTTCCGATAGCGGACGCTACTACATTATCCTCCCCTTTCCATCTGAATCCTCCTAGGTTGGCAGCGCATCTAGTACATCTCTTGTGTTGTAGATGATGTTCATGGGCGAAAGGTAACCACTTACCCAGGCGGTCCTTCTGCTCGTTTGCCATCCGGTATCCATAAAAAAAAAAAAAAAAAAAAAGAAAAAAAAAAATACTATATACCATGTAGAAGAGGTGCAGAATATCAATATATTTTTTAAAATAATACATTTAATTATTGCTTATTACTTGTCATACACTTTTGAATAAGTGATATATATGTTTTTAAGGAAATATATTACTACATCCAATGGGCTACGTTAACAAATACAACTAGTATTGTAAGAAATATTGGTATAAAGAAATAATTAATCCATTGTACCCTAACATTATTAATATATGATAGTTTTTATAGAAAATAGACACGGTCATCGTACAATACCGGCGTGTATTACGTGATACAACGTAACATTATACGTAACGTGAAAATTAGGTCACACGTTACGGTCTGTAGTTTTTTGGTGCGTTAGCTTCATTAATTCTAATCAAGTGTTTTAGATAGTTTCACATTTTCCTTATTACCTGCTCAAGGATAATATGCTATTATATGAAAAAAGAGTTACGTACATCCGGGCATATTATTGTTAATAAAATAGAAAATAATAAAAATTTCACGATAAAAGAAGGATACAATAATGATAGGGAATATATCCATATTATATATGCGATTAAATGAGTTACTTTTAATATATAATTGTCATAAGCTCTTACAAAAAAACTGACACCATCATGGTGCAATTATGATGTACCCTACCATATACGGTTGTAGTAGGGCAAGTACAGCGTTTGTCCCGTATCAAATCGCGGGGGCACACAGGTAAAATGTGGGAGTGTCAAAAAAAAAAAAATACAGCGTTTGTAGTAAAAAAATGTTTGTAATATGAACTATCTATCAAGGTGACATAATATAAAACAATAAATTGTGAACAAAATTATTTATTGTCATAAATATACAATTATACAATTAAAGTAAATATTATTGCATTCTGACACTATAATTCTACATATGCTATGTGTACTACACGACCTAATTATACAAACTTGCTGCACGTGTACACAACTGGGAGACGACGAGGAATCCCACAAATCTAGCAATTAGTACGTGAATACAACAGCAGGATAAACAAAACAAGTAATAGTACAGTAAAAAAGTACAGTCGGAGTAAACATATGAAAGTGTAGTTTCGCTATTTAATATATGCGAGGAATTTACCTACTTCACTAATATACAAGATAGCGAGATGTTCTACATTCATTGCTGAAATTTTTTTGTTATTTTGTTGTCAGTGTAAAGTAATAATAAGCGTTTTAAAAATTAGAGATTATATTTTTATAGATTTCGATATTTTGTTAACTACAAAATAACTTTTGTTAGTTCTATTAGAAATTTTAAATTAAACTGTTTCATCCGGATTAATTGCGCAAATTTTGGTTGAAAATACATTTTTAGGAAAACCCGCCGTCTTAAACACTGTAAAGTCCAAATACTTACTTAGTATTCATTTCATTCAATTCATCTCATCGCTTATTTGATGGTCAATATATATTTATTTGTACCCTTATATAACTCCATTTAAAATTATTCATAAAATCTCAATAAATCAACAAGTTCTATATACAATACGTAATTACAAACTTTTATATTCAGCTCGAATCCAATTTAAAATCATGAAATCCTCATATGAATATAAACATAACGAGAGCTCTCCAATTTAAAAAGTTTAGGATTCATGAAGTTGTTTGCCAAATACATCATAAACTTTTTATACCTGCGCTTAATATACAAGCGGACTTAAGAATAATTTGTGTACTAAAATGTTAAGAGAACTAATTATATATTTTTTTAATATATTCCTGACTAAATCAATATTATGTTGTTATTTGTTGGTCAAAGCCGAAATATTACACATCTGGATATATATGAGAAGAAACTCCTTAGCAATCCATGGATTCACCGTGCGGGTACCGGGCCCATCGCGTTGCAGAGAGAGGAGTTTAGAGAGTGCCTGGGACTTACAACCCAAGTGTAGATTTAAGGGGCCCCTTTAAAATAAAATCTTACATCTGACTACCCGTGATAATTAGGGGTTCAATTCAATACATAAGTTAAACAAGTTTCTATAGTCTGCTTCTAACAGAATATGGCGCTGAGTTCCACCATGTATCAGTGTATTTAATTCAGAGGAAAAGTAGAGAACGTATTGCTTCGTTTCTGCCTACTCTACAAAGTTTAAGACATGCGTGGAAACAAAAAAAATACCTAAATGCTTTTCATACCCTGTTTCGAGGTAGTATTGAGAGGAGTGTAACGCATATCAACAACTACCTACCACTTAACATGTAAATATAACAGATAAAAAATATATACTAAAGAAATGTACCAAGCAAAAATTAGATGTTTAAGAATATTTATATACTAGCACTTAGCGTTAAGGAGATAACTCAGCTTTTGCCAAGAGCTATCTACGGTTGCCGTCGCAGTCGGGGTTAGAGTTAGTACAGTGCTAGTCTAGTAAGATTTAAAGAGGTCGGGTGGCACTTGAAGCTAAATTTAAATAGAAATTTATAAAATATTAGTCTTAGCTTTTTTTACGATTCGTTGATTAAATTTTCAATTTCAACCGGATTCGGGTCTAGGCGCTAATGTGGATTTAAGTGATAAATTAGAATTTAATATATTATAACATAGATATATTTCATAATAAATATAAATTATATTTGAAAAATATAGCTCACAAATATAATTGTTCGTCAATGAATATTTTTTTTTATATACAAGATCGTTATTTTATGATTGGAAACATTTTCTAACCTTTTTTTCTTTTTTTTAAGGTAGACGGAGGGTACCAGAGAACCTAGTCTTAAAACACTCCATTCTCTTTCAACAATTCTAATTTCTAAACTTTATTAAAAAATTGTATTAAAAATATTTATATTGCGCATATATGGAATTCTATAATTCTGTTACACAATAATCTCATAAATGTGTCGGTTCAAGTTATTCTTAGAAGGTATAAATGTACTTTCTTAATGGAATTATCATTTTCTTGAACTCAGTTGCTAAGGCTATTTATAACTATACCTTGGTATATTCAATTAAGCAGTTTTAAGCAGATTTTCAATTGTATCGGGATGTCCAAATTTTAAACCAAAAAGTGCCACTCTAGAATTTCCGAATGATAAGAATTGAATTATCAATATTGATTGAATTCTAATATTTTTTGACGTACCTAAGAGCAAAAAGGAAGTCAAACATGCCGTCGACCGTCTACGGTGAAGAAGAGGGTCCCTAATCTTAACGCATACATACGGTTAATTTAACTACAAGAGATTAATATTAACAAGCGAATACACGAAGCAGAGGCCTCTCTACTGATTTTGAATGTGATAAGGCGAGGATATAGTCCGGCCCCTCGCCACGGCCGGTCTTCGCGACAACATCGGACTCCCCGTAAGTTACATTCACTGCACTTGTTTTATACTTAGTTACTAACAAAATGTTTATAGCGCGATGCAGAACTTGTACTGTGATTGGTCAGAAGAATTTGGTTCCAGTCAATGCACTTCAGCAGCAAAAAATATAGCAAAGCATGCGGAGTCATTATTTGGAACGGCCGCTTAGAGATATCTACCGCGTGCAGTAAAAAACTTAGCTATTTTTGCTCTAGCACCATTTAAATAACAATAGACGTACAAAAACATTAAATATATTCTGTCCAATTATATTAAAAAATATATTTTGATTCATATAATTTATTTATACTCATCGGTTAATAAATAGTGTGGTTATCCAAGATCTAGGACGCTTAGACTCGCGCCTGACACTTGAACTTCAGGAGAGTGGGATCATCATCACTGCTATATACATTGTACATATATTTGTAACTAGCATAGTAACGTAAAACACAATAATTTTGTTGAAAATAAATTTATATATTCAAATGACACTATCATAATTATATTCTACTGAAAATACTCGGCCTGTCTAGAATGATAGCAGACTAGGATACTTTCAAATTAGATTAGGTAGTGAAAGGAGATTGCACAGTTGAAGGGATAGCGTTTATGCACACAAAGGGCCCCTTAAATCTACACTTGACATAAATAACAGTCGTTTCAAGTCAAAGACAACCTGCATCGAGCTCCCCCGTCGCAAGTCAAAGGTACTCCTCACATCGAGCCCTCTTTCTACAACACGACGAGCCGAGCATCCACACTCTAATCCATGGAATATACACAACAACAACAGCTATAATAGATAGATAGATAAATTCTTTATTGCACACACAAAAAAAAAGAAAACAAGTATAAAGGAACATACAAAACACAAATTTGTGAGCATGCAAAGGCGACCTTATCACTGTGGAGTGATCTCTTACAGGTAACCTTAGACGTAGACACTTAATATATAGGATACACTTGAGGTGCAAAAAAAAAAAAAAAAAAGCAAATAAGGAAAAAAATTGAAATAGATTTCCTAAAATTGAAAGGTCAAATATTTACAATTTTAAAGACTGATGACTGGACGTGGTAGAGCAAGCCAAGTACCATGAAATAAATATCAATTCTCAAAACTATTATCGGATACAAACAACAGTTCCAATATTTTTCATATACTAATACTACATTATATATGTATTTTCCAGGTCGATACGAAATGGGTACCTTCAAAAGCGCGCTCATTTCCCCACCTCAAAAGGCCGGCAACGCACCTGTAGCTCTCTTCCAGGTTACATTTGGGGCCGTGTGTAAGGCGGACTTCTACCATCAGGTGACCCGAATCGCCGTTTGCCTTGTCCTTCCATATGTTTAAAAAGAAAAAAAAAAAAATAATTACGTATAAATTCCTACAAAGTAAATCCATAAAGCTATACTCATGCATTACTTAAACTTAAAAAAAACAAAATTAGCGGTAAAGTAAGAAATGTAAAAATGAAAAGCGTTCAAAAACAAAAAAAGAATATCATTTTTATGAATATATTTTTGATGCCAACAGTATTAATAAGCACTCTCAGCAGTGTGTAAACTAATAAATCACGTTTTATAGAATTCTTACGTCTTATAATCAACGTGTTTTCTTTCTTTGTATTAAATTACAACGACGGGTACAATTCCTTTCAATCTCTTCTTTTGGATATCTTACTCGCGTATTAGATTTTGTTTTTCTGAAACCGTCTATTTTAGGACTGGAACGCACTATGATAGAATTCAATATAACTGGAAAGTAAATCTAATTTTTATATACATATGTTCCTAAAACTAAATGAGACTTCTTTGTATAGTGAGCACAGAAACATTTTGCAAAGATGAGAAGTTATTATTTGTTAATTTGTTTAATAATATAATTTGGACAACTTAGTAGTTAGTTCTAAGTGATTGGCTATTATTTTAATACGTAAAGAAAACCCTGTTTTACAAAATCACGCGTACACCAAAGTGTATATGCAGAAGATATTCAGAAAGCTAATATTATTCATAATAGAACATTTTTAATTTAATACAAAGATTTAAAGCTCTTCTAAAAATCATGGTGTTAATAAAACACAATGTGTGTGACGATGGTAAATCTAAAGTTTAAAAAGAAAATTAGTCTATTATATTTTTTGTAATGCGTTTATCAAAGTACTTAATCAACATTGTTTTTGCTACCATACGTATGCATAAGGTAACAAAAGCAGTAGCCGCCAGGGAACAATGCGAAAACAGAAAATACAAAAGTATCAATTATTTATTCGAAAAAATCCCGCTTCTACCGGAAACAAAATATTGCTTCGTTTCTACCTAACTAACTTCCTATTGGAAATCTAGTTTTTTTAAACGAACTCTAATATTTTCTAAATTCATATGTATATATAGGTATATTAATACAGATATGATATAATTATGAGATGTAACTGATTTTTTTATGTAAATAATAAATAAAATTGAATGAAATGGAAAAGACACGCTTTTAAGTGAAAAGATTTATTATTCTGAGTTCTTCACCCCTTGAATAAAAAAAAAATAAGAGTTACCCATTTTGGTTTTAAGTGAATTACTTACGATACATTTAGGGGTAGAAGCTTTAAAGGTATCAATTAGGGCATATAATTACGAAATGTTTGTAAGTTGATGTACTTGAAAAAAGTACAGAGCTTTTACTTTTTATTTATTTGATTATTAGAATTCTAACTTTTTTGTAATTTAAACATGTTTAATTTGTAAAAATAGGTAATAAATTTTTAACTTATTAGGCATCAAATTTTGAAAATAGTTTATTGCCTACCATGATTAGAATCCATGCCGTAACGGAGGTTCGTCCTCCGTCTGGCCTCGCGACCAATTATCATAGTCAAAAGACGAACCGCCAAATATCTTATGATGTGTTCCGGGTTCGATGCAGTGGCATGTAAGCCAGGTTTTCTCCCCATTCCCACCCATCCCTTTTCCCAAAAATGTGGTGGTGGTTCCGGAACGGAATACCACATTGTCTCCTCTTCCATCTGTATCCTCTAGGAAAGCGGCAACGCATCTACAACATCTCTTGGTGCTGTGTGGATGTTCATGGGCGAAGGTATCCACTTACCA
The DNA here is from genome assembly GCA_033558755.1 of Philaethria dido. Taxonomy (NCBI): domain Eukaryota; kingdom Metazoa; phylum Arthropoda; class Insecta; order Lepidoptera; family Nymphalidae; genus Philaethria; species Philaethria dido. Next base: position 68,349 of record JAKGSA010001245.1, on the reverse strand, counting down.
TCAGGTGGTCCCTCGCTCTCGTTTAAGCATCATCCGTTAAGTTATCCATAAAAAAAAAAAAAAAAAAAAATGGCCATGCAACTTTTCTATATTGCAAATTATAAGCAAATACTTATTAAGCTTCTTATATAGTATTTGTTATATACAACTTGACTGACTTAAAGTCTTTTTTAACTACTTTTTCATACAAAACAGAATAATCCTGTGCACATTTTTTTTTTCGGATTAGAAAATTAAGGCAAATAAAGTTATGAACAACAAAAATTTAATCAACATTTAAACTGTACTGGATGTGTTCAATAGATTTGAATTGTTCTATGTTTTTCACCGGACTTTCCCGCTCTTTTCGGTAGGTCCTACCAATATACTATGACAAAAGTACACTATGCAATGTATTTAATAACAAGACCGTCTTTGTGCTTTATATTTGGGAAATCTATTCTATGTATAATTTTTTATATGTAAAATATTTTTTTTCACATTCACATTCAATTTACTTATACTACAATATAAATAGAATAAAGCTCAGTAATCTTCAAAGTGAAATCCTTTTATTTTACAATCGACACATACAGCTTTAGCTCACGTTGTGTCATTTGCAGGAACAAAGGACGTGTACTCTTATGTAGTACGAGACTCGCCTGAAGGAAATTACGTAACATACGTTGTTTTCCATTAATTAAGATTAGATTTAGTGAAAGATTTCATTGTCTGAAATTATGCTTCAAAATTTGTTTCACAGAGGCACAAGCGTGCGACTGTAAACGCGACAGGTTAAGGGTTTGGTTCCCGCTCCAGGAGATGCAATAGTTTAATATTTTCATTTCCTGGACTTGGTAACGAGGCAAAGCACGGCGTTGAGTTCTGCCACTCAGCACGCAATGCCTATGCCTATATCCGGGATACAGCGTGAAGCTCAAAAAATATCCGCCATTTCTTACATATATACTACATACATACGTCGATGTCAGTAAAGTTTCATTGATAATATTGATTATAAAAATCTTGATGACAAAACGTAAACAAGTAATAATTGACGCAAGTAAAATTAAAACAGCTTTTAAAATAAAATTTAAAAAGAATTCCCTGTAGTATTCTTTTACACATTAAAGATAAAATGAAAAAAGATGAATTATTTAACTTTTTTATATATCAGCCGTCGGGACTAAGGTTTTATTCGCAATTTATTTCATTTGCAGAATTCATTTAGCTCCTCACGGACTCAACTTAAATATTACAAAAAAAATTTGAATATAAAGCTTTTTAACTTTTTGCATATTTACAAATTTATTAAAAAAATCAAACTCAACTTCTTAAGAAAAATTACAGCCAGTATTGCTTTTTCTCTTCTCTTCTTACTAATTATTCTTAATTTATTAAAGTCAATTTGGAGTTGCTTCGGATACAATGTGATGATAAGTTATCTATTGAAAATATTATTTTTTATAGGAAACAGAACGCAATGAAGTTTGTCTAACTCATCACTTTATCATCACTTTTATGGCACTTCTCTATTATATAACGTTGATTATTTCAAATTTCATAGTCCTCCGTCCGTACAATTTTCTTAAAATGGGGTCAAAAGTTTGTCCATTACGTAATGATATACTCGCTTAGATAACTTTAAGATTGTTTCATAATTAAGTATATTAAAACATAAGAATCTATAAGTCAAAATAATATCACCATATAACTTTATAATAATAGACATACATATTTTATTATTATTTAATACTTTTAGTTCGTAGAACTTTAACCAAAAATTGTATATTCAACGTAAAATACCATCCACTTAAGACTTTACTGTCTTGTTGAGAAGTCTCACTTGACCCACCCTGTGTCACGAAACTACTCAAGCATTTGAAAGGATACAGGAACCTTTCTTATGTTACTAAGGTCACAAGCAAGACATTTGTAAACCATTTTAAATTGCAAAAATAGAGCATATATAATATGTAAATATGTCTATATCTATTAGTGTGTCTTCTAATTTATCAAATATGCATATTTTTGGAAGTAAAAACAACGAAGACCACCATTTAAAATTCATTGAAAAGGCTAATAATACCTTTTTACATTTCTTACTTGAAATACTGTTTTTTAAAGTTAAAAATTAATATTATATATAAATATATGGTTAAAAAGTATTCTATAAATATTTTAAATTACAAATCAATAAGAAAATATTAAGCACTTAAATTACATATATATAATACTTTACTTAAAAAATATTCTCATAACATAAAAGGTACAAGAGACCACAAAAATTGGACCTCCAGCAAGCAATGAGTGCAATGTACGAGTTCTCCAATATCCCGACATATAGTTTTCAGAACTGCAATAATAACTACAAAGCCGTTTGCAGGCGTTCAAGCCCCGAAAGCCTCTTTCAATTTTCAGCCGGGAACTTACGACAGTTTACTGTAGAGCGCGGTGAAGCTTACACGTGCTTTGTCTACTCTACTATAAAAATACGTAATTCTGAACTTTTTAAAACACAATTTATGTTGCAGAAGTATTGTGAAACTGGAATGTAAAATGAAGGTGTTTTTTATAAGAACTTTCAAAGATTTTTAACCAGTGCATCTACGTGATAATAAAGTTTGCCTGTAATAATGTTTTGTGTATTTCAAGTGTGCAGGAATTAACCCCATTTTATGTGAGTTACTATACAAAGCTAATATTTAATTATTTTTTATTTTCAACTCCTTCTGTCTTTAGGTAATTTCGAAACTTTGTCTGTAATCGCACAAATTGTATATAAAAGCTTACTTAGTTTTTCATATAAACACTGATATATATTAGTGTGTGTGTTTGGTGGTAGAAGATTCGTCCTCCGTCTGGCTCGCGACCACTGTCATGTCAAAGACGAACCGCCAAATATCTTATGATGCGTTCCGGTTTGATGGCATGTAAGCCAGGATTTCCCCTTTCCCACCCATCCTTTCCCTAAAATGTGGTGGTTCCGATTGTGGACTACTACATTGTCCTCCCCATCCGTCTGTATCCTCTAGGTTGGCAACGCATCTACAACATCTCTGGTGTTGTAGATGTTCATGGGCGAAGGTAACCACTTACCATCAAGTGGTCCTTCTGCTCGTTTGCCATCCGTTATCCATAAAAAAAAAAAAAGTGTCTTATAATTTGACTATTATAAATAATATTCAGAAGTAATACCAGCGTGAATATTTTTTAAAAATCATAAAAAAGGTTCTTTTATGTATCTTATTTTTAAAATATATATTCATAAATTCGTGTTAAACAACAGCTATACAGCAATTATGTAGTAAAGTTACGATATTTTAATACGAAGCATATTCTGTAAATGACTCACGCTTTAAAAGTTCACGTCACGAACTTTTTCCGCAACCCGGTTCCGGTTAAAGCCCTTAATTGACCGTCACAAATCATAATATATGAGCACAATTATTAATATAATAACAAAATATTGAATAGAGATATTATAAAAAAATCTAAAATCTAACATACATTTAGCATATATATATTTTTTTATATTTCTAAATATACATGAGTTAATTTTAAATCAATTTGCTATAAATACATTATTTAACTAAAGCTTAAATGAATATAATATCTTTCATTGACACACGTGAAAGAGAATAGATTTTTTTACTTATTATTTAAAGCCACTATACCAAAATATCATAATATATTGTAGGTAAACATAAACGTGAATCGAACCCATAACAATCACGTTTACTGTCTGTTTCTTATTAATGCGCCACAATAACAACTGGCCTTCATCATTGTAGCTTTTTTCAGCTTTACACTTTTGCCGTGTATTTCCAGAGACTCCGTTCTCCTCTTTCCATCCGAAATGAGTCTTTACGTGTGAATAGTGAAATTCAATGCTGTACTTTGTCCTACCAGAAATGGAACTCAAAATCAAAATAACTCAAACATATTCGTTCTTTCGAGTCAAACACACGACAATCGCGTTTATAGTCAAAACCCACAGCCTCCCCATAACCTCATATATTTTTTTAGCTTCACGCTGTATCCATCATATAGCAGGGTGGGCAGAGGGAACCTGAGAACCTAGTATTAAGACTTTACCTCATAATTAATGCTCTAATATATTGTATATAACTACGAAATGCAAATCATATATGGTCATAATATAAAAATTTTTGAAACTTCCATTGTTCAAACAGGACAACACTTGAACTCTCGAATGAAATATTAAAAAAGTTCAAAACTTTCCGTCAACTATCTAATACGTTGTACGGTGTTATCGACCGCCCTCACTCAGCTACTACTTAAAATATTATTGACCCATTTCTCTACCGCTATATCATTCAAAATTTGTCACTAATTGTAGGTTATAGTGTGGGAAACTAATTTCAGGAGGTTTATGTAATTTCTACTTATAAATTAGGAATATTGCTATCCTATTTCATAATAAAAACCATAATATGATAAGTTATTTATTTAAAACTTTAATGATGAAGTGATTTGAAGGAAAGTATACATTTTTCTTAACTATTTAACCAATTATTTTTATTGATGCATGTCGTGGCGCAGAGGCACAAGCATGGGACTGTAAACGCGACAGGTCGTGGGTTCGATTCCCACTCCAGGAAATGTAAAACTTTAGTATTTTCATTTCCTGGGTTTGGTAACAATGCAAAGCGCGACGTTGAGTTCCGCCACTCAGCGCTCAATGCCTCAATTCGGGGAAAAGCGGGCAAGTGGAATTATCTTGACACTAGGTTCTCAGGTTTCCTCTGCCTACCCTGCAAAAGGAAGGATACAGTATGAAGTTAAAAAATATTGATTTATAATATTTTTATATGGTATCAATTAAAAAAAATGTTTTAATGCTTTAATGATACTGTTGTTTTACTGAAACGTGGTTTTACTAGGACACTTTTTCCTTATAATAAATTTAAGACGTTGAGTAGGTAATGTTGACGCCTGTGCTATTAATTTTGTTGAAATTATAACGCGGCGTAACCATTATATTGCGGCAAAATTATGAGCAACGCTTTATGTTATTATATTAAATAATTTTTATTTTCACACAAAAATATATTCGTACATATAATTCTATAAATAAATATCAGGATATATGAGGAAGAAATGTCGAGTGCGAAGATTTTGTACCATTTCTTCATTAGTGGTAAAAAAATATATATAGAATAAAAGCGAGGTCACAATAGTACAATTACAGTATACGTTGAAAAAGCTTATATCGACCGCTTCTCGGTCACTGGCTCTACCGGCATAATATTGATTATGTTTTTCGTCATGTCACGTTAGGGCTGTAATTATTGTTACAAGGTCGCGTATTCCTTTATTTTGTACCTCGACACTGTATTTATAGTTAATTATTTAGTATTTGTTATTAGAAAATCTAAGAATAAAAAAATAATACATTCATTTCATTTTTGTCTCTTGACTTATCTAAAGAAAAAAGCTTGCCCATATAAGCCCCATAGTGCATATGTGCGTATTTGAGTGTCTAATTACGCTGTGGATAAAGAATTTCAATGAGTGAAATTTAAAACTTAATAATAACATTGTTTTATTGGATCATAACAAAAGACACAAGTTTTAGATTTCATCTCATACCAAATGAATAGTACAAATATCGTAAAGCAAATTAAATTATATTAATTAGTTACATAAATGGAATTGTAACTTATTTTAACAATTGTAAATTTAAAGAGAAAGAAATATATGGTAAATTGTAAAATAATCTTTCATTTTAATTGGTTACTTGTATTACGTTCTGAGCTGAGAGTGCTCTACGAAATGTGGTTAGACAAAAAAAATACGTGGCATATTTTAACATAATAAAATTATTTTGTAAATGGAATTCATATCTAAACTACAAACTAAAGAACTATTTTGCTAATTTGTAAGCTGTTATAATAATCAATTTTAATGGTTCTTGAACAAATAAGTCTAAGTATACCACACCCTGTGGCAAGATTTCAGAAAATGTAGAAAATAAATATTGTATGGCTACATGTATATATTAACAAAACATAAATTTAAATTATATATTTTAAAATTTATAGGGAATTTATGTTTTTCCGCGGTTCTAAGTACTACTTTGTTAGGTGGTAGGAGGTTCTCCTCCGACTGGCTCGCGACCACTATCATGTCAAAGACGAACCGCCAAATATCTAATGATGTGTTCCGGTTCGATGGCATGTAAGCCAGATTTTCCCCTTTCCCACCCATCCTTTCCCCAAAATGTGGTGGTTCTGATAGTGGACTACTACATTGTCCCCCCTTCCATCAGTATCCTCTAGGTTGGCAACGCATCTACATCTCTGGTGTTGTAGATGTCTATGGGCGAAGGTAACCACTTACCATCAGGTGGTCCTTCTGCTCGTTTGCCGTCCGTTGTCAATAAAAAAAAAAAAAACCTACTTACACCTAAACACTTAAAATTTTAATGCATAAAAATTATACCTATAAAGTGCTCAGGTTACTTTAATTGGCTAACAGGACTAGCTTTCAATTAGTTTTATCACTGGACAGATTTTATTAAGCCGAATAAAATGGAGCGTTCCGCATCATAAAATGAATTTTGCTGAATCTTTTTGAAGAAATCTAGGTTTCATTGAAATTTCAGCTAAAATTCGTCCCCTTTGTTCCTATACTTTGGTTTACGTGGTTTATCGTGGTGCATTGTATTTCGTGACGGATAAAATTGGAGTGAAAAGTGACAGCGCGTGATATATACCATACATATGATATATACCAGCATGTTAGTTCTATAACCGCGGGACTCTCAAACGATATTCCGTAACTAGTTTTGACGTTTTGATATTTTGTTTTATTTATCGAGTAATCTCGGTTTGTATTGCGTTATTAGATTTTTTGTTCCTTTCCTTTTTGATATGTTTCATCAGCTTTACTTCTATTCAATATACTGCAATCTATTTATCTACTTATTAACTAAAATATGTAAGAAAAAAATTGTACACGTGTCCGAATCCAGTTATATAAGCATAATGCCCTTACTGGGATAAGAAGACAGAGAATTAAGTACAATTTTCAAAAAAAAATATAAATAAACACCAAAAAAAATAAAATATCATAACTTACACACTAGTGATTTAATAAAAGAAATTATATGCTATATGACGTTATAAGGCAAACAGCGGCGTTGAGTTCCGCCACTCAGCACGCAATGCCTCAATTCGGCGGAAAGTGGAGAACGAAGTGTCTTGACACTAGCTTCCCTCTGCCTACCCTGCTATATGCGGGATACAGCGTGAAGCAAAAAAAAACAAAAAAATGTATCATACAAATAAACATGCAATTGACGATTTTACTCAAAAGCTTAACCAGGCTCGTATTAAGCACCATTAATTTCTTGATACGAGTAATTTAAAAAATAAATAACATATTTCCAAATAATTAAACGTTAAAATGTTTCAACTCTTTCTTTAAGACTATGATATAATTAAGTACAATATCATAAATATATTTTGTATTATTTGTTTGATCAGAAACTTAATTGTATTTCTTAACGGGCTTGACCCTTAATAGCTTAAGGACTTAAACTGGTCTCAAGACCAGTAACCATATCGCTTATTTCTTATTGTAGTCCTATTAACGGCTACATAATACAAAAACTGTTAAAACTAGGAACGTTATAATATCTATACTTTATTGTTCTATTTTCAACGAAAATATATTATTAGAGTACAATAGGTATATACCTAGGTATGTATATTCAATATATGTATATTCAATCAACAAATTACAAAAACAAATAACAGCACTCATTCTTTTATCTTGATTAGAACTCACGGCGGACATTTATGGTACTTGAGGGATTACACGTCGACTCTAACTTATCTGACTTCCAGTCATAATAGTTTATAGTAAGGTTGGCTGGCTATCTCGGTTGTAGCTTAAAATATACAAAGAAAAATTTTATTACATATTATGTATTCTTTTGCCATATTTATGCCATATATTTTTTCCATATTTTTACTTTATATTATAAACAACCAAGAGATATTTTTCACTTTCCAGTAGGCCGTGGTCACAAGTAGTCTACCTACGCGATTAATCCGGTTAAAACACAAAAATGTAAAATATATGAGTAAAAAATAGTCACAATCAAACAGAGAAAGAAAAATGTTGATAAATATAAATGCTTCCAGCAGTATTTAAATATAAAACCATAGGATTTAGTCTTCTCTGCTTACTACGCAATAATACGAACTGTAAAGTTAAAAAAATATATATTTTTCTGAACATACGAATAGATACTACAGCAGAAGGAATTAAATTATGGCTAAGATCAAAATAATACATGGTTAATATAACATATTGTTAAGATTAAAATGTGATATTATGAAATTATATTAAATAATATTTTTGAACTATTTATGGTAATACGGTATCATTACGTTAGTTAAAGTATATTAGTAAGATATTTTCTCTATTGATTGATCACCGATATTTTCAGTGAAAGATCAGTCTAAGACATGAACGTGCAAATGTTCTTTGATTTCCTTTCATATATTTACTTTATCGGGGCAACGATAGGGTTAGAAATCACACGATTTCTCAATCAAACTAAATTACACAACGAACACTCTCATTTACTTAAAGATGCAAGAAAATAGTAAATAGTAGTATTATTTCAGTTTCACCTGCAAAAAAACCGCATTGCTGAGTAGGCAAAGAGCTTCGAGTGTCAAAACACTCCGTTCTCAAATTTTTGTTCCCGAATTCAAGACATTGAGACTACGTAATAAATGACAGGACTAAACGCTACGCTTATATTTACTTATTTAACACAAAATATTTTTAAATGTATTGTAATCATATGACATTTTTTATTTATTTATCCTTTATTGTACACAATATTACAATATATACGCACAAAAGGCGGGCTTAACGCTAAAAAGCATTCTCTACCAGCCAACCTTGTCATGCGGGAAATAATTGTGCAGGTGTGCTTAAAGTTAATTTAAATTAATAGTTATATGTAAATATATAATAACGCCTGTCGTAGCGCAGAGGCACAAACGTGCGACTGCAAACGCGTCAGGTTGTGGGTTCGATTCCCACTCCAGGAAATGTAAAATTTAGTATTTTTATTTCTTGGGTTTGGTAACAAGGCAAAGCGCGGCGTTGAGTTCCGCCTCTCAACACGCAATGCCTCAATTCGGCGGAAAGTGGGGAACGGAAATGTTTAAAGAGAATGGAGTGTCTTAACACTAGATTCTCTGGTTCCATCTGCCTACCCCGCTATATGCGGGATACAGCGTGAAGTTATATGTTAAAAAGGGAACGGAGTATATTAACATTAGGTTCTCTGGTTACCTCTGCCTATCTTACTACGTACAGGATACAATGTGAAGCTAAAAAAAAAGAATGTCATGTCAATGTCAAAACACTTTGCCAACGAATTGGGCACGTAGAGTAATACAAACTTACATACACTTCATATATATACTTTCAATAGTAATTGAATTTAACCTGTAATTATGGCACTCCACGTTGAAATAATAAACAAAGTTAATCTCCCAATAACATCGGTTCATTATACAAATTGTTGCTGTAAAAGTAAATATTATTATAGTACCAGACTGCAAATACGGAAATAAATTATATCGCTACTTCATATTTTATGTAGGGATAGAAAAGTAAGTATATAAACAGAATAAAAAAGTCATAAAAATTCAAATTTAATGGATGCTCCAAAAAAGGTGATATTTTTCTTAAAGTTCATCATAAAATCCGAAAGAACTTTCTAACAACGAGGGTAAAATTCTAATTAACTTTAAGTTTTTTTAAAGAATGAGACATATACTTTTGAATTAAATGGCAATAAGGTTTTAAGAAAAAAATATTATCATAAGGTACATTTAAATTAGTTAATAAAAGTAACAAGTAAGAAACGTTTACCACAAAGCCACCAAAGTCATTGAATGAAACACTTACCTATGAAATGATATATAAATAAAATAAAATATGGAAATTTATTAATATTATAAAATATTAATATACTTTTTAAAGAGGCCATCGTGGCTGAGTGGGACTGCGTCTGATTTCAACGCAATTGGTTGTAGGTTCGATTCTCACTGGGTGAATGACTATATTTGAAGTACTCTTATTTCTCAGCTATGATAAGGAAAAGCGCGGCGTAGATTTCCGCCACTCCTCACACAATATCTCGGATTCGGGCGGAACACAACTAACGGACTGTCTTGACACTAGGTTCTCTTTGACAACCTTGATATGCGGGTTAAGCCATTAAGCTGCTTTTTTAATTATTATATTTTATAAATGAAAACGAATAAAAAATTTAATAATAAATATTTTTTGTAAATTATAATGCTGGATGTATAAGTAACAGTCAGTTCAGTCTTTGTATCAAATTAAAAAAAAAAGGGGTCGGTCGAAAGTTCGTTGATATAAAATTTTAAAAAGCATCCAATTTAATACACGAAGTTTATAGTTAATATATACGTCTAACTTTTACAAAGCTTAAAACAGTTTCAATGTGCAGGTAGGTACGTATGATATTCAAATCCATAATACGAGTACATGCAATTTGCAAGCCAAAGTTGTCATTTGCTTTTTAGTATACAAACATTTGTTCTATATAGTTGTTGAGCGAAATATGAAATTTTTCCTTTTTTTTTTTTTTTTTTTATGGATAACTGATGGCAAACGAGCAGAAGGACCACCTGATGGTAAGTGGTTACCTTCGCCCATGAACATCTACAACACCAGAGGTGTTGTAGATGCGTTGCCAACCTAGAGGATTCAGATGGAAGGGGAGGACAATGTAGTAGTCCGCTATCGGAACCACTACATTTTGGGGAAAGGATGGGTGGGATAGGGGAAAACCTGGCTTACATGCCATCGAACCGGAACACATCATAAGATATTTGGCGGTTCGTCTTTGACATGATAGTGGTCGCGAGCCAGACGGAGGACGAACCTCCTACCACCAAACAAAATTTCCTATATGCCTATAGCCGTCGTGCTTCAAATATAGTTATTTTTTAAGGTACATAACAAGCACGCACGATTATGTAATGATGTACAGTTTGGACATGTCGTACTGCATGCGATTGTTACGCATAAATTTTATTTGGGAGCAATTTAGATTTACGAAGTGGGTATTAGATCTACTTAAACAAAATGCTATAGAAATCAGAGTGATCACTAGAAACTCTCTGTTTAACCACAAAATTTGGAAGGTAAGTAAAAATTAAAAAATGCGTATGCAATTTACAAAATATAAAAACAAAACTAAGAAAATTTAAAAATGACTTTCTATTTCATATTTAATTATGTCAATATATAAAAATAGCATCCAACACTACATCCTTGTAAACCACAGTAGTGCTTGTTTGTCTCTTTTTAGTAACGATTTTTGTTACATCAATTTCACAACAATCTAAAAAAGTTTCACTTCAAAAAATATTGTCATTACTACCATAATAAGCGCTGAAATTACAGTTACAGTAACAATCAAGAACTTACTTTCCCAGCAACATTTCATTCAGAATACACCTTTTAGTGTTCGAAATAAACTTGCTATCACATAATGCAGAATCTTGTCGCCAAGTTTGTAAAGACCTAGTTTCATTCTTTATGTAGTCAGCGGATCCTAGGTTATTGTATGAAATTCCTTTGTCACATTTCCACGTTCATAGAAATGGCTTAAATCTTCTTAAAGGTATTTTTACACCTTTTGTAGTATTCTCGAACATCCAAGATGTTATTGCTGAAATGATTATTTTTAGCTTCTTGTTAACAATATTAATATTTTGAGATTAAAATATGATGTTGTCCAACATATAGGACGTTCTTGATTGTTAACCATTATTTTGTATTCTAATATTACTCTATGGGACACTTATATTTAAAATCTTTTTATATTTGTGTTCTATTCAATTAAGCGCAGAAATTCGATTTCAACACATGATATGTGTCTATATGTCTGACAATTGAATTAAAAGTGACATACGTACTTCTAAATTCTATATTCTCCCTTCCTGCCATGAGAGAGGAATGCTGATCTATTTCAAGGACTTTTATAATCTAAATAACAGCTTTACTATAAATAGTTTTATACATATATAAATGATACGAACAAACTGACAATACGGAATATTGGGCCATAATTACATTACAAACATAAAAAACCATTCAAGTAAAAATAAATAAAATTTCTTAGAGTTTTCATACCATTTTATTCAGAAATTCTTTTAATAAACCTGAGATATGAAAATACGTAATCTAATATGATAAAAGCATATCAGCTTTGTGCTTTTCTTGAAAACAGACTTGAAAGACAAGAAAATATTATCCGCATTAACCGACTACAATATCGTAGTATATTTTTTCAAAGGCTGTATTTTTTTAATGTTCCATAAATTATAGAAGTAACAATTTAAAATAATAAAATGGGAAACACTTTATCACTCGTTCTTTACTATTCAAATTGAGCTCTTCAAGAGATAACGAGTCCAGATACAAGCGTGATCGATTACATTATTATTGGCAGATGTTCCAAGAGCTCACTTGTAAAAGGAACGAAACCAAATCTATGCAGATTATAATATTCAGTTTCGAGATAACAATATTAATTTAAATGATTGACGCTACCATCGTGCTTAATCTTAACCAAAACAGTAGAGACTTGTGTAAGCTAATTTTGCCTTACCCTTCGCACGCTTAAAACATAAGTAACTTAAAAATGTTGTAATTTCTGATTATAAAAAAATTGAACAGAAAGTACTTTTTTTAGCTTATAAGGTGTTTTTTATAAATTTCATTCTGTAAGTCCGATAACCATCTCTCATCATCTACAGTATATATGTAAATTACAAGTTCTCTCCAAAGAACATTTATATGGTTGCTATGAGTATAAAGTTACATAAAAGGAATATTTATAATAGTCTCTCAGGTATTATAATTTATAAGTACCTCTATGTGTCATACAATTCTCTATATCATTCATATTCCCAACTTACTACATTGGTAAGACTGCAACGTTCAATTATGCCAAATACAATCTGTTTAAAAAGAACAGAAAAAGATGAAAAATATTTTTTTAAATATTTATTTGTATGTATATACCACTTGCATACACAATGCGAATTTTTGGTAAAATCTCAATTTTTGGCAACATTAGCATCACGACACCCACTCTAGTGCTGGCTTTAAGCCAGATGTGCTTTGACATTTGATAAATATACATGCCTCTGCATAAGTATGCCTAAATATATATTAGAAATGATAATATTATACTAAATTTTATGTAATTTTTTGCAATGCTTTAATTGGAAAGGATATAAAATAAAATTATTGCTAGAAAGATTTATCTAATCAGGCTTAATTTTAAATGTAGACATCTGATGACGACCATGATTTTTGTTAATTGTTTAGTAATAGAACTTTTCTTTCTTAATAGTAAATATTCTAGCTCCGATGCTGTTTAAGGAATAATGTTTAACATAACCACATTTTTGTATTGTTAAGTCAGCTCCAATACCCTATTAATTTATATTAAATTCCTCTTATACCAAAACATAGCACTAATATAGATCTATTTAAAATATTACAGCACTCATCCAATTGGTTCTAATACCTTTCCCTTAGCAAAATAATTTGATTTATTTAAATAACATCCTTATCTATAAGGAAGGTCGGAAGACCGAACATCTTTTCGGTTATTCCAGCCATTATCGTGCGCTCAAGCCCAAAATGGAAGCTTCTACCGGGATGTAATGCTAATAAATAACCATCTATAACGCCCAAATTACTTGAAATTATACATTTTGTAGAACTCTGTAGTAGAAATTTATATTGAAAAGTAAACAATAAATTTCCTTCAAAGAATTTGGTTATGTATTTATTCGGTACTCTCTTTGTATAATAATCGTCTATTGTTTTAATAAATTTCTTATTCACGCGTATATTTCGAGTTATGAAATTATTCCTCAAGTGTATGATGATTTTATATCCCATTTTAATATAGTTAGAATTTTAAATTTGACTTATTTATGGAATCTCATGGACAGCTATCACAGATTGTTTTATGTGGTGTAACCGATTAATGTATTTTATTTTACCTTACATAAGATAATTCTGTTGTAAATATAAGTATAGACTAGAGTAGGGTTTGAACGCACATCCTTATATATACAATGAAACACGTCCCGACAGGTCCATATCAACGTCTATTTTTATAAGTAGAAAAGCACTTTACTAGACCTTAACTTGTATATAGTAATTCTAACTAAAGTAATATAACAATACTGAATATGTATATAGTTTCTCTTTCTATATAATGAACAATATAGTAGATAAAAAAATCATTTAAAATAAAAATAAATATACTTATAAGTTATACTTGAATACTTTTCTTTTAATAGGAAATGTGTAACATTCCTTTCGCTAAAGCTGCCAGTTGGCCAGAATCCATGTCATATGAATACTTATTTGAATTTACAAAATTTTACTGCATCAAATCAGAATATGACCACAAAATATAATAATACCTTATATGATTTTATTATACTATTATAGATTTTACTGTGGATTACGAACTTAATATAAAAATATATATCAGGAACATTTGAATAATTTGAACTATACGACATTTTTTAGATTCCCGCTTTATCCCATATAGAGTAGAGGGTAGACAGAGAGAAACTAGTGCCAAAACATTTCGTTCTCGATTGCCGCCCGAATTCAAAACATTGCGTGGTGTTGAATGGCGGGACTTGGCGCCGCGTTTTGTCTTACCAGACCAGGAAAGTGGAATAATTTAAATATAAATGATTATACATTTCATTCACACATCTATACAATATTTATTTCTAATTTTTATTTATTTATATTAAAAAAAATAAAAGAACCTCAAAGAGAAAATCCAATAAAAAAACTCTCGTTCTTTACTTATATTCTTTTTGTACTTACGTTGTATATTCGCTAGAATAAATAAATAAAAATGCTCAACTAAACTGTTCTTACCAGAATATCCGAAATATTTTTAATTTTCCAGCGGCTAGTGCAATATTTATTTTCTAGGTACAAAGGTTTTCAGAAAATGTATTATGAAAAATTCTCTACTTATCCTAGAGCAGTTTCAAGTGCTTGCGAAACGCTTGTTGTATAATATGTTTCCGTAAAATGTTGAATTTTATTTTCATGTTCGTATATAGCTAATTAAATTATACTAAATAAGGATAGTAATAATTCTATCTCTTTTTACTGTATTTTTTAGGCTTAAAGGGTAAGTTATTAAATTCGTTAAGAATTTGAAGCAAAGCATGGAAGCAATTATGCAGCTGTTAGTTCTTGATATTTTGCAGTGAAATTGATCGTTGACAATTGAAAAAATTCACAGGACTAAAAGTAATGCAGGACGAAATAATGGAACTAAATACGGTTTTGTTTAATCCTGTACTATTACTTAAGTCTAAAAAATATTTTCAAATGAATTTAGCATCGTGCATTCCCTCTGGTCCTGAACTAACTAGTTTTATAACTCTCTAGGTAATAGTAACTTTATAGTTACATGATTTTATATATATGATAACGTATCTCCGAAAATTTATAAGTTCGAATATTAGCATATTTTATGCAAAACACGAACTGGCATATTTTAATATAAGTTATAATAAAGAAAAATATATGTGCGGGTTACATCGAATGGAAGTGATGTTTCTGTAAGATGAATGAAGAGTAAAGTAATTATGGACTTACGTACTGTAAAAAAATATTATTTTTTATTATTTTACACTATATTCGCACAGCGTTCTATAAATGTTTACTATTTTACTCTTTTGCAGGCTAAATCTTATAGATGTGAGTGTCTGTCCATTTTTAATGTCGCAAATATGATTTCGTTTATCGAGTTTCAAATCGCAGCCATTCAAAGGAAGTGTCACTTAAAATATAAAAAATCAAGAAACAGGAAACTTAACCGTTTATTTTATTACTCCTACGGTAATACCACTCTTAAACAAAATTTAAAATATACCACATAACTTCTTCTAATCGGCAGATTATTCTCTTCTTTATTCTTCTGTATTACTATGCTTTTTTGTTTGTTTCTTTGATACTTAGTATATTCACAATTATTATTCAGGTTATTTTATTATATAGGATATGTATCCTAATACTTTTTCTTTCTTTTTTTTTAACTTCACGCTGTATCCCTCATATAGTAGGGTAGGCAGAGGAAACCTGAGAACCTAGTGTTAAGACACTCCATTCTCTTAAAACACTTCAGTTCCCTACTTTCCGCCAAATTGAATCATTGCGTGTTGAGTGGCGGACCTCAATGCCGCGCTTTGCCTTGTTACCAAACCCAGGAAATGAAAATACTAACATTTCTTGGAGTGGGAATCGAACCCACAACCTGTCGTGTTTACAGTCGCACGCTTGTGCCTCTGCGCCATTTCATCAATTTCAATCATTGTAAAACACATTCTATATATTGCAATTCATCAATAACAATTTAATTATATATATATATATATATATATATATATATATATATATATATATATAAATAAGCAATAAAACACGTAAGGAAACATGATGATGAATAACATAATCACTAAAAGAAAATAAAAAATAATTTAAATTGAACGAAAATTAACTTCTCTTCCCGACTCATAGAAGCTACCTGATATCAGTCGCGTCGTGGGAGCACATTAGCATTTTTATTACATACACTTTGCAGTTTTATTTATAGACACTTTATCTTGGTTCCGTGCTGATTATATTGAAGAGAATCGAATTCTACATGTTTTGACTAACTTACTTTTATTTTAGCAATGTTTAAGGGATGTTTTTTTTTTAACTTCACGCTGTATCCCGCGTATAGCAGGGTAGGCAGAGGGAACCTGAGAACCTAGTGGTAAGACACTCCTTTCTCTTTCAACAATTCCGTTCCCCAATTTCCTGTCTGTCGTTGCGCAGAGGCACAAGCGTGCGACTGTAAACGCGACAGGTTGTGGGTTCGATTCCCACTCCAGGAAATGAAGTATTTTCATTTTCTGGGTTTGGTAACAAGGCAAAGCGCGGCGTTGAGTTCCGCCACTCAGCACGCAATGAATTAATATATGAAATTACACAATTATAGTATAAATAATAAATGTACGTCAATAGCTCACCTAGAATCAATATTCATAGAACATATTAGATATTTTAGCTTTTACACCATCAACAAGGGGGTGACATCCCCTTAGGGACAACATGTTAATGGTTTTATTACATATAAAATCGAACAATATTATAAGGCTGTTTGTTGCTTTATGATTCACGTCAAAATATCAAACAGATCTATTTTCATCTTTGTTTCCTCAATTTTTTTTTTCATTACAGAGACAAAGGACCACTTCGATTTATCAGAACAAAAACATGGATTGTTGATGTCATTTTTGTACTCATCTTTTTGAATACAATACGCTCAATGAATCGTGTTTTTATATCTAAAACATAGTTATATTAAAAAATATATTAAAAAAATATTTTCTCTGTTTATACAAGTATATATTAGATACGATTGTAGACAGCTACAGTGATACAAGCCAGGACGCTATATAAAACTTGGCATTAAAGTCTCTTGGATGTTGTCACGTTTATTGCGATCTTGCCTCGTTATTCTAATGACACTTCGGCTTTTGAACCTGTCGTAAATATGTGAGTGTTTATGCACTGAACCTTTAAAGCATTATTTACATCACATAAAAGTCTTAAGAAATATAAACATGTACTTAAGATGCGTATCTTTACATATATTGTTATTTAAGAATTGAAAGCACTCCATTGAGTTCCCCCACTAGCATACAATACCTGAATTCGGCGGAAAGTGGGGAACAGATCACAAGAGACCAGTGTATCACTAGGTTCTCAGGTTCCCTCTGCCTACCCTGCTATGCGGGATACAGCGTGAAGCTATAAGAATTGGTGCAGCTTCCATTATTTTGTCGTCTGATTAAACGCGGTTGTATATACAGACTTAATCTATTATATAATTTATATATAAATACGTGAAACAAAACCTTTGGATCCCTTTTTACGAAAATTACACGGACGCAGGAGCATGAAACTTGGCACACTTATAGTTTATATAAGTGTAGAATTAATATTTTTTTTTTAAATAATGTATAAAAAGTATATTAAATTCATAAAATAAATGTTACACACACTACCATGGTTTGACATTCATGTATATAAAGTGACATGTACGTCACTACGCAATGCGTTATTACCGCTTTTACGGGGACACTAGTAAATACAAACAGGTGATGCACAGTTTGAAAGGAATGAGGGTCATCGCCAGAAAGATCTCATTCACTCTGTTAATCATAACACAAGTATAAATCCTTTTTTAAATTTACTATTGTTTTTCTTAGCTTATTATGCAACTAATATACATATTACTTAAAACCCGGAGGTGATAAATAGGCTCTAAACCCAACAACATAAAACACAACCAATAAAAGAATTATAATTGTAGTAGGCATATGTATACAGAAAACTATATAATATATATGTAAAGATTTATACTTATAAAGATATATTTTCGTTTAATGTTAAATTATTCAACATTAAAATCTGAGAAAGAATAATAGAATAAAATAAAAGTTAAATAAGAATTTGTACTTCAAACTTGACAACAATTAAAAAGTTTTTATGTTTCATGACATCTGTCCACAGTTTACGAGCTCACTTTTTTCAAATACCAGTTGCATTTTAACTACGTTGTCTTTGCAAAACTTAGCGTTTTTTACCTTAATCCTTTGATAAATGAAACGCAAGGACTCTTTCTTTTGATAATAATTAAAATGATAAAATCCTACAAAAATATAGTCATATCTTAAGTTAAATTCATTTTTATGTACAAATTAATTATTGTATAACACTTTTAATACCTGACAACAATCTTGCAATGGCATGACAACCAATTAGACCAACTAGAACTGTAAATTTATTAAAGGGTTGTACTATAAATGAATCTTATTCACATATTTTGTTTGGTGGTAGGAGGTTCGTCCTCCGTCTGGCTCGCGACCACTATCATGTCAAAGACGAACCGCCAAATATCTTATGATGTGTTCCGGTTCGATGGCATGTAAGCCAGGTTTTCCCATTCCCACCCATCCTTTCCCCAAAATGTGGTGGTTCCGAGAACGGAATACTACATTGTCCTCCTCTTCCATCTGTATCCTCTAGGTTGGCAACGCATCTACAACATCTCTGGTGTTGTAGATGTTCATGGGCGAAGGTATCCACTTACCATCA
>JAKGSA010001245.1:0-48958 GCA_033558755.1 Philaethria dido | reverse complement strand
AAATCAAAAGTCAAACCCAAAAAATAATGTTTAAAACATTGGGTTTGACTTACAAGAGACATAAAAAAGAATCGTTAATTGACCTAGAACTAGTACTGCGTAAAATGCCATGTGTTGTTTCTATTCAGGTACTTACGTATATATAACACATTGAGGAATCTGATATATTCTGCGAGCGTTCCCTGTCAGTAGGGTAAAGGTCGTTGAACATTTCAGTGTCTATTCCAAAGAATTGTATAAAATCGCTTGGTTAGTTCCTTCACAGGAATCACTTAATGAACTGAGTTCTCTTATTTTTTTTAAATAATATGTGTAGAAGTATATGTGTGTTAAATTGTTGTTACTGTCATATATTGTTATAAATAAATAACTGCGTACTACTTAAATGACGCCAGAAAATTTAGTAATTTTTAAAATAGTCTTCCAATTACGTTAAAATTATTTTAGTTTGATAAATTAACAAAAGCGTAGACTTCCTTAATTGGTACAATTTTTATATATCTCCTGCATCATTAAATGTTTTGAAGATTTCGAACTGTCCATTGACAATTCGAAGTGCTTGTAGTGGCCTATTTAAACAAAGAATATTTTGATTTTGATGTTCATGTTGTCAAAGTCTCCACATCACTTCAAAGGCACTACATATTGAATGGCAAAAGTTAGTACTAAACTTTAACCGGATCTGGAAGACAAACATTTATTCAATATAATATTTCCTGAAATGTGAATCGAACCGATGATCTTCGTGTTATGTCGGACATATTTCAACTGTTTTAATAATTTATTATTAATAGATAGTGACGTAAACTGCGTAATAGATATCACAGTCTGTTGCGTAATAACTAGGAGTAGCGTAACTGTAGCAAACCATCCTGCACCTACTGATACAGTTTCCACTAACAACATTACAGTTCGCGCAAACCAAATCGAAGTTTCACCAACAATACTCCAACTGTGAACACTGAACAGCATCTGTAATAGTTGCTTGCGCTTTTAACTGAAATCGAATATTTTCCTTTAAATATTATTGAACAACGGTAGTGTAAGGCTATGAATAAATAACATTATTTAGTAAATATATAGCGCAAGCCGATTCGGGTTTGTATCCCTCGTGTGATAAATATCAACCCGTGTATATATAAAATAAACTGTAGAATCGCAATTTTATCTGGAAGAAAGTTTCTATTCACAACGTAGTATTCTTACTTTGGTATATAATCATCACTTTTTGACATTTGGCGTATATTTATAACTTTGGTGTAAGTTCTCTCCACCTAGTCTAAAAGTAATATGGGTAATTAAACGTAATTTAAGATAAAAAGACAAAGGGACTTGCCACACGTTATGTATTATTCCTGGTCACAATAAGCCTATAATTCTATGTCACAAAACATAAAACTCATAATTCACACCGCTCATCATCTCTTCAGATTTAATTTACTTATTCTTATCGTGTATCCTTTTGGAAAGTTTCGCAATTTTTTCTTAGCAGGTAAGGTAGGTAAGGAGAACCTAGTATCAAGACACTTCGCTCCACACTTTCCGCTCGAAATCGACACACTCGGAACTCAACACCGCGCTTTCTCTTTCTAGAGAAGGAAAATGAAAATCATGCTAATACATTCATTTTTCCAAATGGGGATCGAAGGAATGACCAAAATTTTTACAATTGGACTGACCAGCAACGCCGCAAGATTATCAAACTCTATATCTGATTACCATTTTAATTGACTGAAAGTTGAAACTGAAGATTAATTTAAATTAAATTTAAAATAAAGAAAGTAATTTGTAAAACGACAACATACAAGTAACTTCAGACAAAAGCTTGAAACCACAATTTCTCGTGCTTTATAGCTGGTTAAATATTTAAAAGGTGCGGATATTCTTACTTGTGCTCGCTCCTGCGAATACATTATACCTGCTGCCTAAATTGTGAACCGTTGAAATACGCTTCGAAATAAATGCCTTCTAAATTGTAGAATTATTTTGATTTATTCAAGAGCTCGTGGATACTTTCAAAATTCATCCTCTCTGATATTGGATATTTGAAGTTGATTATTATAAGTTTAAAGAAGTTAGGTACCTACCTACCTAACATCACGCTTTATCCCTAGCGGGGTAGTCAGAAAGAAGGGAGCGCCAAACGCTACGGTTTTTGATTATGTAATATAGTAATAAATGTAACTAAAGTATATTACGCACGCTTTAATATTTAATACTCCTTTTTCTTTGTCGCCAAATTTCCTTATTTTAACGCATGTACATTTCATAACAGAATAATTTATGTTATCACGCTCATAAGTTCCTCAACAAAAACGGTTTATTAAATAAAATAAAAAATAAGTAAAATAAATGTCTATTTAGTTTATAAAACAAAGTAAAGAAAAAAGCTTAAATTTTTTCCTAGTCGTCCTGGTATCAGTTTTATGCGACGAAATTATTGTCATCGGATCCTGACATGTGAGCTATTGTCAAGCAAACCGTAAAGAGTAAGTCGAAAAGCTTTGCTTTCAAAATTATGTTATATAAATTAATAGATACAAGTGAAGCTAAAAAAGGCTTGTTAAAGATGGTCAGAATGAATTTATTTTATAATCTATACCATAATAGAGTCAGGCGTACTATTATAATATTAAGCACTTCTACAATGTTCACTAACAATAAAATGTATTTTCTTATTGAAATCTTCGGTAAGCTATTTACAGTTTCAGACGGACTGTTAAGTGATTTGAGTGCTAAAGTTATTATTAAATCAGATGACCTGAATTCGAATAGACGGAAATATTTATAGCACTTTTGTTATGCAACTGTTAAATAATTCCAAAAGCTAACTTAAGCTTTCATTTCTAAGTGTTAAAAGCAGATTTTTTATTTAAACCAATTTGTATGTGTTCACACTATATCCCACACATAACAGGGTAGGCAGTGGGATCCAGAGAAACTAGTGTTAAGACACTCCATTCTCTTTTTAATACTTCCGTGCCTCACTTTCCGCCGAATAAAGACATAGAATGCTGAATAGCGGAACTCAACGCCGCCTTTGCTTTGTTACCAGAGCAAGTTAATGAAAATACTATAATTTTTATATTTTCATTTCCTGGAGTGATAATGGTATTCAAATTTCATACATTGTCACATAAGTTACAAATCAAGAAACATATGTGTGCATAAATCATGTGTGGAAGACACATTTGTATAAAATATTTTGTAACTATATTAAATTTTGTTCACAATTTATGTCAATGGGAAAGAATTTTAAGCTCATTTCGTATAGGCTTTTCTGGCTGACCGCCATGTTGTGACTTGGCACCATGTGTCTCCCAAAAACGCTTGTTCGGGGATACGTGGGATTGAATATATATACATATACATGAACTGAGAATCATGAAACAATTGTAAGTATAATAGCTACTAAGCATAGAAAAGCACTAAGCACAGAAAAGATTTTACAAATATTTTCTATGTTCTAGTTATTTGTTTCAACTAAAACACGTGATGACGACATCGTTATTACCTAGTTGGAACGTATATACAGACGATGACTATGGGTTCAATTGCCACTTAGATTTTTTTCTAATTTATTATGACAGTTTATAAAGTTTAAGTTTATAATTTATTATAGGTTCAGCGTGAAGCTATAATTTTTTTTCTTGATTTAAGGAATTTCGGTAGTTCGTGATTTAAAGTCACTAAATTATCATAGTAAATTAGACTTCGAGGATTCACATACGAGGATGAACAACTAAAACTAAAAGGGTTTAATAGTTTCAACAATTTGCTTGACTTTATATTACAACTAGGGTCATCTTCACGCCCTGTGCACACGACATCCGCATAATGTTAGCTTCGGTTTGTTACACTTCGGACTAGTGTACCTCAATTTTCTTTCCCGCTAACTAAAATTTTAAATCTTTTATATTTATACAAAAGCCAATATTTACTTTTATGTCTTAGGTTTATATAAATAAAGTGTAGAACGCTGGAAACTTTGGTAAGGTAAAGAAAAGTGTGCTCTACTTACCCTCTATTTAAGGATATAAAGAAAATAAAATTAATTGTTAAAATAAAGAAAAGATTTTATTGGAAAATTAATTATATTTAAAAATTTCTCTACTAGAATTCGAACTCACAACCATCATATATTTAAACAAACTAGTGACCCCGTAAATGCGTTAATAACACATTGCGTAGTGACGTATATGTCACTTTATATAACATGGATATCAAATAATGGTAGTGTGTGTAACATTTATTTTGTTAATTTAATGCTTCATAGTTAAAGTACATTAATTAAAGAACAACGAGCTAAAGATTACATTATTTAGGTAACTTATACTTTACGAAATATAAAGCGGAATACTAAAGAGAATTTATGTCATGGCCTGACAATTTGTTTAAGCTATTTGAAAGTTTCTACAAATTTTTCACTGAATTTTTATTAGTAATATTGTAAAAATAAATTCAGTTAATTTGAAAAGAATTTCTATTATTCTTAATAATTCATGTAATAATTTTAAAAGTTTAATTCATAATAGCTAACAAGGCAAAACGCTGCGTTGAGTTCCGCCACTCAGCACGCAATGCCTCAATTCGGCGGAAAGTGGGGAACGGAGTGTCTTAACAATAGGTTCCCTCTGCCTACCCTGCTATAGGCGGGATACAGCGTGAAGCTATGTTATGTATGTATGTTTAATTCATATTCAAGTAAGTTTAGACTCATTTCATTCCCTCTGTTATTTTAAAAAAAAATAATTAATTAATCCACCCAATACGTCTATATTACCTCAATGTTTCGCGTATAAACCAACTACACAGCTAAAGTTCCATTACGAGTAAGTCGGGATTTATACAAAATAGAGCGATGTAGGTGAAAATCTGCGTTCAATGCGTCATTGCTATGTATATATGTATGTATGCGTACGTGTTCCAAAGGGAGTACGGTTAGTGTAGAACTTAATGTTGTTATAAATGAATATTTATTAATTAGGTATGTATTTAGGTGATGTATGTAAAACGTTAATATATATCGTAACATATATTAATTTATACGCTGATTTAGTGTATATTCTGTAGTATGTTTCTTTAGCTTCACGCTGTATCCCGCATATAGCAGGATAGGCAGAACCTGAGAACCTAGTGTTAACACACTCCGTTCCCCACTTTCCGCCGAATTGAGGCATTACGTGCTGAGTGGCGAAACTCACCGCCGCGTTTTGCTTTGTTACTAAACACAGGGAATGAAAATACTAAACGTTTTACATTATTTTAGATAATTCTAGATATTTAAATAAATTGTTTATATTTTTTATTATTATTGCTTCTATCGATGTAGGTAGGTTATGAATCACAATTTATTCTTATACATTAATCGATATTCATTCTTTGATATCTCAAATTCATTTTTTTGGATTTCATTTGAACATAAAAATCACTGAATCATTAATTCTATTAATTTGATTTAACTTTCTATATATAATTAATTACTGATTTTTACCAGAGAGAGTATTTCAGAAAGGCAGTATTATTAGGTTTTCTTATGTGATAACAATTTATTACATTTTTTTTATCTTTAAATCAAGTAAATATAATTATGTTTCAAGCACTATGCAAGATTTACGTTTTAATAAAATATATTCTAAATTGATACTAAAAAAGAACATACAAAAATAGTAAGAGGCTTTATATATGAAAATTCAAAACAAAGCTCATGTTTCATGGTAACCATGGCAGCGTTATCCGGATCATCCGATTAACAAGGATTTACCAATGTTTGTGCATAAATATGCCTTACTGGAAAAGCTATTATTATACACTTTAATATGTTTATGTCCTAATTAGACTTCAGGAATACATTACATTTTTAATAATAAGAATGAAAAAGTATGTTATTATTTAAATTAATGAAATAATTCTGAATATAATTATAAAATTTTAAAGAAAACAATTATAAAATTTTTAACTTAGAAAATATTCGAAAAATAATCGCACTAGGTATATTTTTACAATAAAATCTATCTTTTAAGACAGAAGCATTTGAGCACCGAAAAGTTTTATATGAATAAGTAAAATTTATAGCTTTTTACATTATCTATTCCTCATATTTTCTCACCTTAACCACAGCAATGCTTTGCGATGAAATTATCATAACTAACATATTCACACAACATATTTTCTCTTATACAAAGCCAGCACATCTCCAGTTTGCTTTACACTATTTTGCTTTCTCTATCTGAAAATACATAGGGTTGAATTCAGTACTTTAATTTGGGCGTGTGCCAGAATTAATAGATCTGGTGCAGGTTTACTCTACTCACTACTCAGATTAATTGGAAATCGTTATAACAACACAAAAACTTAACAAGATTGCATAAGCGTGAAGCTTTAATGTTCTATGAATTTTAGTATTGTATAACTTACATGTAAAATGAAATTATGAGCTTTAGTGCCTATAAATGACTTTTGAACCGACTTTAAAAGAAAAGGAGATTCTAAATTCTACTGTTTTATTTATTGTGTATTGACGCATGACTTTTTCATTGCTGAACCAATTCTGATGATCATTTTTTTATATAATAGTTTAGTACTTCTGATATGGTCCCATGTTTTAGTTAACATTTGAAAAGTAATTTTTGAGTTATAATAATAAGTTTACTGTTTATTGCTTTTTATTTTCAAGTCGATTTTCTCTACTTAAATGCCGTATTTGAATAAAATCAAGTCTGATTACATGGCACACGCTACATAATAAAATTTAGGAACATTTTCGTATAAAGAAAAAGGTAGTCGTGACCAAAAACACAAATAAATGAAATATATAAATAAACGTACCTATACATAACACTTCAGATATTTACATTCCCACGTTTTACTGGGTATATAACTAATAAATTAATTAAAAAAAATGTTTTTCTATTTGTGTATATTTATAATTAAATTTCATAAAGAATAGTGAGAGGGTTAGAGCATCCTCTTTGCAGTTGATTGCAGCTAATCAATTTGTTGGGCGGGCGCTCACGAGATACTCTCGTTAATTACTATCAATTGAACTGTAATAATCGCATTGCAGCATCCGTGCAGGTCATACTATTACAATACTATTAGTTCTAATTACTTTATATTTTATCCATTAATTTTTAATTTTTATTCGTCATGAAACGTTAAATGTTTTGATTAAAATTTTCTTTAGCTTTAGCTTCACGCTGTACACCGCTCATAGCAGGGTAGGCAGAGGGAGCCAGAGAAACTAGTGCTAAGACACTCCGTTCTCTTCTAACATTTCAGCTCCCCACTTTCCGCCGGTTTAAGGCATAGCGTGCTGAGTGGCGGAACTTAACGTTGCGCTTTGCTTTGGTCCACCAAGTTTGGTTTGGTTTGGACCAAAGCGAAAACCATGAATTCTTCATTTTTTTTTATTCCCTGGAGTAGGAATTGAGCCCACAACAGGCTTCCTTATATTAATATGCAAAGGAAACTTATGCAGACAGAGGAGTGAGAACAGAATTAAAATTTTAGTATAGAAAAAGAGCAAAAAGCAAATATTTTTAATATATTAATATATAGTGAATTGAAAATGCATTAAAATAATAAAGTAATTAATACAAACACTACCATGAATTTGACATATACTTTAGTATACAGTGACATACATATTGCTAAGACAACTCGTATTGTACGCGACAACGGGAATTTGTATTTTTTGATACTCTGTGATAAATTTTTTTTAACTTCACGCTGTATCCCGCATATAGCAGGGTAGACAGAGGGAACCTGAGAACCTAGTATTAAGACACTCCGTTCGCTTACAACAATTCTGTTCCCCCCCCGCTTTCCGCCAAATAGAGTGGCAGAGGCATTGCGTGTTGAGTGGCGGAACACAACGCCGCGCTTTGCCTTGTGACCAAACCCAGAAAATGAAAATACTAACATTTCCTGAAGTGGGAATCGAACCCACAACCTATCGTGTTTACAGTCGCACGCTTGTGCCTCTGCGCAACGACAGGCGTTATCTGTGATATTTAAATTACATTTTTTTATAATCGTAAATCGATTTGTTTATTATTTTTATGAATTAAATAAAAAATCTTTAATGACATAAGTAGGCTATATTATAAACTTGAAAGATAAAAGAAAATTATTAATAATATACTTTATTAAGTATTTTAAGAAATTAAATCTACGAAGTTATAGCAGGAAGCTCTAACTTAGTCTGGAAGTAATGTTATTATCAGAAACTACAAAATACAGCTATTCTCATTTTCAAAGCTCTGGTAAGACAAAGCTCGATGTACAGTTTCGACATTTAATATGCGATGTATTGAATTCGGGCGGAGTGTCTCGACACTAGGTTCTCCCTGAACCTGTCCCTACCAACCAACAACCTCTCCCTACCCTGCTATGCGGGATAGAACATAAAGCTGTTTTCTTTTAAACTACAAAATAGTTATATTATCAAAACGTGAACAAAACCATAATTACTAGGAGCGTATCGATCCACGCGGGTCACCGGCCTCACGTAAACTAATCGATATCAACGCACAAGGCAAAGAAATCGATTAATCTTTCAGTAACACCACGACTTATTTGTATTTTTGATTTATTTTCCTTGTCAAACAAATGTTTTTTATGGAAAAAGTAAACAATTTTTAGATAGATTTAGATATAAAAAGTTGCATATTAGTCGGTACTGCGATCATTTAAACCATCAAACACTTCTAAATAGTATTACAAATATAATAGCTTGTCTCATATGAAATCATATAAAAATTTTACTATTCATAATACCAAAATAATTTCTAAAAATAGTTTATTGGATTTAGATCTATAATTAAATAGAAACCATTGAAATAATATTTTTATGTAATATATAAATATATATATATATATATATATATATATATATATATATATATATATATATATTGTACTGTACTGTAATAATGATCATTTAATATGTCTAAGTCATAGACGAACTTATTTAAATTAATGGAATTTACTTCCTCTTCATCCAAATATACCATATTCTCTTATACAAGACGTAGTTACAAATTATAATAAAAAAAAAACCTCTATTTTTGTCACCTTCACCCTTTTTGAGTATGCTATAGGATAGTCAACGAAAATATCAAATTAATATAGTGGACGAATTTAAAAACTTTGATTTTTTTTAAGTTTTATAGTGATAACAATTACGGCCAACAAGTAACATGGTTATATTTAACAATAAGTAATGAAAATAATATAATAAATGGAATAATTGCAAAACTACTATTTAAATTGAACTAATTTTTGTTTAAAATAAAAAAAATATCTTGTGTCGCAGAGAGACTATTGAGGTATCAGTGAAAATATCTAGCAAAAAGACATCGCATTATACTAGATAAGAGCACACGGCATTATATAAGGAGCTCATACGATATAAGCTAGAGTGCGTTATGGAACCCGCGCTTTGTCTGCCACATCTAAATACAATCGTCAAAATCAAAATTGAATTCACAACCATAGCTATTTTGAACGGTCAAAATTAATCAAATAATAGTCAAAATAGTAGTCGAATACTACTTCACTATAAGTAAAGGTATCCACTGTACAAGAATAATATAGAAAATAAGTGTTGCTACATTTACCATTCACTTAACGATACTTATCTACAAATATATATCTGTTATTTGATAACCCTCTTTGAATATAAAGATATTGAATATAAAGAATAAAATTACACTGCAAAAACACTGCAAAATATGAAAGGATTTGAAATCACTAATAGTATATCCCCAAGCCGTGTGTCGCTAAACCTGGCCTTCGCTTATCGTACTTCTAGCGTTATGAATTTGAAGTTCATTCTTTTTATTAATTGCTGTATGCTTTTATGCACATAAATATATATGTATGTACCTATGATGTATAAATAAAAAAAATCAAAATGATTTTATGTACAACTGCCTGCCAATTAGGTCTCTTACTATAAGTATTTATGAATGAAGGGAAGAGCCGCTAAGGCCGCCATTGCACCGATCCATGAGCTTTGTTAAACTTTTCAATATTTCGTTTTATTTTTGTGTGCCATAAAGACTTTTTAGAATAGATTTGATATACTTATCGTCATATATATGCAGGAATACTTGTCTAGCTTACAATTAAAAAATGAACACTTAATCACTTATATGTAATATATATGAAAATGTATTATTTATAATGAATTTAATAAAATAAATATTATTTTTCATATAAAATTCAGTATCATCTTTACATCTAAACAAAAGCATAACTTTTATCATAGGAGTACTCCAAAAGTTTTAACGAGAGGCTGGTTAAAATACAAGAGTACAAGGATCAGCAAAAGCCTTGGAATTAGAATAATTTCAATTTTGTGTTATAATTTCTTATTTAAACACTTCTAAATATATTTACTGAAACATCTTTATGTGTTATTAAGAATATTACTTAAATTACGAAAAGACAATAAAGGTTTATGACCACTTATCTATATATAAATACGTGAAGCAAACACTTTAGATCCCTTTTTACAAAAAATACGCGAACGGAGGAGCATGAAACTTGGCACACTTATAGTTTATAGAACGAAGGAGTACAGAATAATAATATCTTTTTAAAATAATGCATAAAAAGTATATTAAATTAATAATATAAATGTTACACACATATAAAGTGTCATACTTTGACAAAGTGAACGCGTTGTTAACGCGTCAACGGGAACACTAGTAGTAATTAAAGCGCACTCTACTTTTGTAGCAAAAATATATTATTTTAAAACAAATATGACGTTATTTTGTGAATACACTCTAACAAATTATAATGTTAAACGCTTTAAACTTACATTTATACAATAGTTAGTTTTTTTTAAGAAGCGTTTATTATTCTTTTTTATAAATATATGCATACAAAGACGCTTTATAAAAAGTTACGGATTAAAGAAACGTTCTAGCTGCGGTTAAAACAAAGCTCCGGTGTACTTTATTATAAAACTAACATGAATTTAAGGAAAGAAAATATTAAATACATTTCTTTTCAAAATAAAATTACTCTGTTCTGTATGAATAAAAATTTATTTTAATAAATATATTTTATAAAAATTTATATTTATTTTATAAACAATATACATAAGTACATTTATAGATATTGCATTGTATAGAGCTTGATATGTAGACTGTTGGTGAATACATACATTTAACAAATTTATTCATTATCTCAAGATGTTGTTGATGTTGTAGTTATTCTTTTACTAGCATATTATTAGCCTGTCGTTGTGGCGCAGAGGCACTAGCCGTCAACTGTAAGCGTGACAGGTAGCAGGTTCGATTCCCACTCCAGGAAATGCAATTTTTTATTTCCTGGGTTACAAAGCAAGACGCGACGTTGAGTTCCGCTACTCAGCACGTAACGCCTCAATTCGGCGGAAAGTGAGGAACGGAGTGTCTTAATATAGTATTGTTTATTATACTAAATCTTAAAAGATTTAGAGATATAATTAATTACATTAATTTTATAAAATTTCAAATTAGACTAAATTTTTTTTGTAGTAGATAAAAAAATATTAAGAAAATGACTACGCACTATGTCGCAGATGACCTAAATGGACAGGCGTACCTACAAAGTCTACACATGACATGAAAAATGTAATACAAAAGAACCTTATTCTATATTTCACTGTCACGAACAAAAACGTCAAAGAAGTTTTATTTTATATAGAGATATTCCACCGATATGTATGTATATATGTTCATATAGATCATTATTCGTTAAGTAAGGGCGCTGTGGTGCAGTTAAAACAATATGTATAAATGTTGAATGAGGCACGGGGTCGAGTGTCTGACCTACATAGTGCTATGATGTTACTAACTTGGATTTATAATTGTGTGTTTAACATGTTCCATAGTTGAGCTTAATTAAACTTTTTAAACACAAGAGCTTTTATTACGACACCTTTATAAAGTTTATGAACATTTTCATAATGGAGTTGTAACTATTGTTCTTCTTTTGGCGTTATGTTGGACATTTCATTCTTATAGAATTTTTTACTAAAATATGTAATCTTAATTCCTTATCATTGTTTTTTTGCTTAACGAAAACACTGAATTACAAAGTCTATCAAGGCACAGTGCGGTGGAATATGGCTGTAATCCTTATCATGAGTTCAATTCCATCCATTTCAATAGTCATTATTTCTATTTCCTGGCACTGGTAAGACAAAATACAACGTTGAGTTCCGCCACTTTACATGAAATGCGTTGAAACTGTTTTATCCAGTCTTTTATTAAATTGATTATATTAATGTTTTTACTAATTTTATTTGGTTAATCAAAGTACATAAAAATAAAACAATTAAATATAACAAATTGACTAAACATCGAAGTAAAAAGATCCTAAACAATTTATTTCGCAACAAATTTAATTTAACTTACATTTTTAGTATACCCTTAAACTCTACTTTTACAACAGTCGGGTTAAGGGGTTTTTTCTTTATTGCGTTAATTTATCGTCTACTCATTCTAAATAACCTCCCATTGACATTTTCACAGCTTGTAAACATAAACATCAGCTATTTCGGTCCCTTCAATTTATGAAGAAAGCCTGTAAGTCGTATTTCACAGGACATTACGCAGCATAATAATGAGATACTGAAATTTATCTCGCTGGAAGGGTTAAGGAAACTGTTTAGCAAAACACCTCTTTTCAGGGACGTTTGCCGTAACGCTTAAAGTCTGCTTTTAAAAATTTATTACGTTCGTCTTTGAATTTTCAGTTATATAATACAATTTACTAAACAGATCTATACGAATGATGAATCTGAGTGAAATTATTTATTTATACGATGGATTTCCAATAGCAATATTAGATATGAACATCTCTAGAGATTGACGTCTGTATTGAATATCGAAACGTTATTTCTTTTTGGGATTAAATAGTCTTGTAATTTATAAATTTCGTATAACAATGTGAACTTAGATTGTAATTCTGCAAAATTTTATATATAATCGAACGAACTTACGTCCGAGAACTTTCCATTTTACAATTTAAAAACATTGTAAAAAGACGTTTGTGTGTTAAAGGTTATTACCTAATTAGTGATTTTATAAATGATAACACACATTGGGAATGAAATGCTCGCTCCAGTCTGTTTCAAAGGTATCATTGCCAATAATAAAGAATTGTAAACCATTGTCGAATATAAAAAAAAAAAAAAAAAACAAGTCCCGCTGAGTTTCTTGCGCCGGTTCTTCTCAGGTCTGAGGCATTAAATTTAGTGAACCGGTGGTAAATTATTTGACGTTCAAAAAATGAAGCTTGTAACTTCTTATTTTGAATAAAATTATTTGACTTTATTTGACTTACTTACAATTTGTTAATAAATAAAAACGTCGCAAAAAAGAAAACTGACTTCAAATAAAATGCACTAAAAATAAAATTATTATAAATAACTCAAAAACTACTCAGTAGATATTAACTAAATGTGTTGAGGTTTAAATGGGATCACATCAGAAGCACTAGCTATCATATCATAAAAACAATCATTAAAATTGGTACAGCAAAAAGTTATACAAAAAGAGATAACACATAGAAAGATACACTGGAATTGAGAACTTCCTCCTTTTTTTTTTAAATCTGTTAAACGATATTCAGTCATTTAAAATCTTCACCTTCTAAAGTAAAAACCAAACCGAGTTTTAAATGCTTAAGTAAAGTAAAATTGCACTAAGAATATTCTTAAGTATCTTTTTAGACGGCTATAGTAATAAGTATTTAGATTTTAACAATCAATTAATTCTATGAGGATTCATATATTATGTATATCATGGAGAAAATAACTAATTCATGTCAAGTTATAAATTAGTGTCGTCAAAAAAAGGTTTTACTTATGTTATTTTTGTTTTTAAAGGATTTTGCTTGTTGTCGTAGAAGTACAATATACAGACACGCTGTTTTTACTGATTTATTGTGAGAAGAAACTCCTTAGCAATCCATAGATTCACCATACCAATGCCAGGCCCATCGCGTTGCACAGAGAGGAGTTTGGAGAGTGCCTGGAACTTACGACGAAGTGTAGGTTTAAAATGCCGATTAACGTTCATCTCCACTGTCCGCGGTCCTCTCTCTTTCTAACCTAACCAAATTTGAAAAGATCCTACTAATGCCGCCTTCGAAATACGAACTGATACTAAATTGCTTTAATGATGATAGTATTTAATTATAGTTCATGTCTGCAGCTTTGGCTTATCTATGGCTTACTTAAATAATCTTGGCATCTAGCCATCTTGATTATTTTAGCTCTAGATACCACTAATTACATAAAACGATGAATAAGTTCTTGTATACTCGTACAATATCTACAGATTAAATAAATACTCGTATTTGTTATATCGATAATTAAATCGATTTGATTCAAAATGTATTTATTCTCGCATTTTAATAAAATTGTTATTTCGTTTCCAACTCGCATTTGCTAACCACGCGACGCAAATGCATCATCAATTGAACTGAAAGCTATTTGCTTATTATTCGAAATGAGTGTGCACTAAAATTGATTAAAACACAACCAAATGAATTACAAATTGATAAATTAAAAGCGCTGATACTATTTTTTTTTAAATCAGATTTCTTTAAACTATTTAATGATACTTGTCTTAATAAAATACTAATACAATATGCATCTGTTATTGACTTTTCCATAGTTATACCATAAAACTTATCTCAATAAAGTTATAATTTAAGCTAGAAAATTATGTTTAAATATTATCATAAGAGATGCTTACTTTGCAGTTAAATGCTTATATTGTTATCAATACTAAATTGTGTTAGATTGTGTTGTTTAGATTTTTAAGTGCAATAAAGAATATTCTAATATTTTGCAACCCGGACAAAATCTATTATCTTTGGGAGATTCTAATTAAATCATCAGTGAAAAATTATATACGCCTGGAGTATACCGATTGCGTATATGTTACCATCTATGGTTATTTATCACTACATACTTTAAAAACTATATTTCTTTTAATAACAATATTATATTATTATGATAATGTTATCATAAATCAAAATCGAACTTTCTTCTAGTTTTGTCAACTGGTATATTCATATTTAGCTATTTCGCAAATAAACTTAGAATATAGGTCGATTGCCTGTCTACTGGATCGTGATTTGGAATTGATACAATGCCTACCACGACACTCTAAAATATAATCCAGCTGTACAGAAATTTGCATATTTATTATTTATATATATAATATCGAATACATTGTTTATATGATTTTTATATTACATTTTTTCACGCAGATACAACTTCTACAGTAATAGATATTAGTATAGGTAGGTATATATTGTTTTACATTTATATACTATATTTTGGTATTGGTATATACTGTTTCATATATTCGTATATTCATAGCTGCAGTCTAGAAAGATAAGTACGTAAGTCAAATTTACCATAAGCGTTGGATATGAAACCCATCCTTTTATAGCTGTAAGCAAAGAACTGCAAAATATAAGGCCACAGCCATAGCCATACGTTGCATGGCTATATAGCCATTGTGGTACACATCTACATAAATTATTAACTGATAAATTTGAGATATAAAATTGTGTAATATCATTTTTAAATAATTTGTCTTGCCATCACCATAGACAATCAACAATAATTTGATAGACAAATATAAGACCTCAGAATACATAAGCTGTATGGAAATCCGATGTGCAAATTACTAATCCATTTTGCCGCCTGAGCGCTCATGACAGCAGACACAAACTCGAGTAATTGCTTTGATTTATTGGAATTTCATGTTACTATCGATGAATAACCAATGAGCTATTACAAATTTGTTTTAAATTTATAAAGTATGAGAGGTGTAATATGTATGAAATATTATACCTGAAAAAAACTAAATCTCATTCCTGTGAGGATGTTTTTGCAAAAGATAGATAATCGGGGGTCAAAATACTGTTGAGATTTATTTCGTCAAAATTGTTTGTATTATATGTACTCTATATATATTTTTATATATAGATATATCTTATATCTTTACAAGCACACACCTCTACAATGGAACCGGTAAAACCCATAAGCCACAAGTTTAATTTGCCGTCCGAGCGCTCACTGTAGGTATGAACTCGGCTAATTGCTTTCAATTGGACCCTGATGTGCACTGATATTAATTGACATACTACAGATGCCACACAGGTACGATATACGTCTTAAAAAGAAAACAATTTGCTAATTGCTCTCTATTGATTCTGCGAGAGCGGTACTAATATATTTTGGGAATATGAACTATGCTACTATACTTAGTAATCATAATACTAAATAAATATATAAACTCTTTTTATAAGAAATTCTTTTTAAAATACTGATTACTGATTATTAAACTACTGATTATTATAAAATACATATTAGATCTCCGTTTTCCATGTTCCTTACGAATTCGAAATATTTCGTATTGAGTGACGGAATTTAACGTAGAAAAGTAAATAATGTATATATAATTATTCTAAGGCCTGTCTTGGTACAGAGGCACAAGCGTGCGACTATAAACGCGACAGGTTATGAGTTCGATTCCCACTTTTCACGAATCAGAGAACTTTATGTTAAGACACTCCATTCTCTTTACTGCGTGCTAAATGATGGAACTCGACGCCGCTTGTTACCAGAGCGAGAAAACGAAAATATTAAATATTGTTTAATATTGACATTTTCAGGCGTGGGAATCGAACCCCACAATCTATCGCATTTACAGTCACACGCTTGTGCCTTTGCGCCTCTAAAGACCGTTATTATAAAATCGCTAATTTGCCTTTTAAGAACTACCTACATTAAATGCTACCAAAAACTATATATTCGCTAAAATAAAATAAGTTAACTCTTTTAACTTGGACATTTATGTAAAAGACCAAATTGCGTGTAGAACATTTTGTACTTTATAAATAAAAGCTTTTAGCATCATCATATGCCATAACAACCTTACTTAATAAAATCCTGAGATAATGGCTGTGTCTTTAAGATATTTACGTTATAAAATCATTTATGTTATAAAGAATATTTTATATATTTTAACCTATTAAAATAAATACAATGTATAGCAAAAATTGGTGGATTAAATTATTATTTAATAATATATATAACGCATATAGGCTATAGAACGCATGGCTTAGTGGTCAGAGCGCTTGGACGGTGTCAAAGAGGCGCGGGTTAGAGTCTCGCTGCGTTCAAATTTTTATACGTTTTCTAAATAGTTAAGTCAGAATAATTCATATTGTTAAACTTAACACATCACACCTTTATTTTAACATTAAACATAACACACCTTGGGAATGAAATGCTCGCTCCAGTCTGTTTCAAAGGTATCATTGCCAATAATAAAGAATTGTAAACCATTGTCGAATATAAAAAAAAAAAAAAAATAAGTCCCGCTGAGTTTCTTGCGCCGGTTCTTCTCAGGTCTGAGGCATTAAATTTAGTGAACCGGTGGTAAATTATTTGACGTTCAAAAGATGAAGCTTGTAACTTCTTATTTTGAATAAAATTATTTGACTTTGACTTAGTTATTAACAAAGGGTTAAAATTCGTATCATCTGATGATCGCAACAAAACTATATTAAAAATTGTTATAAATATATATTTAGTCCAAATAAACCCAGGATAACTCGCTAACCTATGATATATAAAAATTGTATAACTACTTGCGACTTGTCCTTGCTTGACTTATTTAAGAAAATAAACTTATTAAAATTAAAAAAAAAAATTAAGCTAACTGTAAGCGAAAGCTTTACATTCTACAATACTTATATCATAAAAGAAATATACTGAGTACCAAGCATGTAAAAACCACTACAAAGGTACATTTATTTTCTTTTTACGACAAAACATAAGGAAAATGTAGGTCAGTTAACCTTAGCAATAATAGAAAGGGGTCCAAAATGAGAATGGTTAGTTTACTGCATATTACTGCATATTATTTTAACATTGAATTCTTTTTAGTACAATTTATTTATTCAATGGCTCTTTACCATACTGCAAATTTTGAAAATTAGAAGAAAGACATGTTTAGTGACTTTATTTAGTTTATCTAAAAAATATAGTATCTAGAAGCAAAATATCAAGTAAAAGATAAAGCTACAAATGCTATAAATCATACGAGTATAACAATAGTCTTAAATGATACATTTTTACTACATTTCATGCAGATTGTATCTTTCGTATTCTAAAGCCCTATCTATTTATAAAGCTAGGTAAACCTCATCATTCGACTAAAATTCGCCGCAGTCGCGTCAACTAATCCTATCTTATTCGGCTTTCGTGCAGCACGCAATTTGTTCCATTGAATGCTTCGTGAAATATGCTGCTAAAATTGATAAAATGTACCTAAATTCTTCATACAATATTTATATATGATAAACATATGTCAATATGCAACAGAAATATTGAATAAATATTACAATAGGAAATAATCTTTACATACTATGATCAATTCATAAAATAGCAAAATATCGCCAAGTGGTATTTCACTCGAGTCTCATTTCGTGTCGATTTAAAATATAGCATATAGGAACCTTGTTCCACATTTGATATTACCACTCTGGATTTCAGAGGAGAGTAAATTATCAGATCATATTTATCGCAACGGTGACAGCAACTACTACGAATTAAAGAAGAAAACAGTTATTTTTCTATAACACTTAATGTATTATACCAATTTGTGAGACACAAATACGTAAATAAGCTCATACTGTAGTACACCTGTTTTAGTTTCATAGAAAGTTTTCGATTCGAAATCACATCACTATTGATATTTAATTATTGTATGTCACAATTTTCCAAGCATAAGAAACCTCAAGTTGCTATTCTACAATTGACCTACATCGGTGGATCGATTTAAAGTTAAAATTCTTCGTGAACCTCAGAAATTTTTCAAAAGAGGTCATGTCAGAGACTGCAGAATGACGCGTTAGGAAGCTCGCTGTTTACATAATGAGGTGTCGACGGGTTCGGAACGAACGTTTATTGTTGTTATCAACACTTTCATACCCTTTCTCATATAAAACTTCTTCATTATGATGTGATTTTTATGTTATATATTTAAATTTTTGGTTTTTTTGTTCTTATATAAGAAGAATAAAACGTATATTCCTCCGTCAGTTAAATTCAAAACTATAGACTTTCGTTTTGTCCTCTTTTGTATTATTTATTGATTTCTAGATCTTTCATTATTTTCCACCTTCTCTTAGAGATCTTTTTATTTACAAAAATATAAAAAAACTAATTTTTAGTATTTATAGACCTATTAATGGAATTCTGTAAAACTGAAAAAAGTATTAACAGTTAGTTGTTTTTTACGTTCCAACATGTTTAACGACACTGAGAGCATGAGAAGGATGGCAATTGACGCTAAACAGTATACATTGGAGAAAAACCTTTATTATTACAACTGGATAAAAACCTTTATTATAAATATGAATATTTCAACTACCGCTGTTCGCGCTTAGTCAAGACATATTAAAACTATACCATGACACTATTCTTAGTATAATTTACAAATGTTAAGCAAACATACGTGAAATTAACAAAGCAAAAAAAAGCGTTTAACACGCTGAAAATTATTTTCTAGTCATAGTATGTGTAAAATATTATAATAGATAACTCTATTATCTGCCGGGAACAAGTTGGCCACTAAAGTAAGAAGAGGAGTATCCGCATTGATTTATTTTTCACTTTTAAAATATTCACGGTTAAACCGGACGGATGTGGCCGCAACCAAGGAAGTGTAGACAGTAGTTGTACATGTCATCCTGGCAAGGACGTTAGATTGGTGAAAATGAAACGATATGAAGCTAAAATAACGTTTCCAGATATTCTTAAATACATTGTTTGATAGAAATGATAAATTCATTCGTAAGAACGTATTAAAAATACTCTTTTTGTCTAATATTTGTAAAACAGGATTTTAGTTCATTTAAGTATATTCTTCCGCGACAAAAATATGACAAGCAAATAGATGATAAGCCC
This sequence comes from Philaethria dido, assembly GCA_033558755.1. Classification (NCBI taxonomy): domain Eukaryota; kingdom Metazoa; phylum Arthropoda; class Insecta; order Lepidoptera; family Nymphalidae; genus Philaethria; species Philaethria dido. Next base: position 28,950 of record JAKGSA010001245.1, on the reverse strand, counting down.
TGAAACATATTACATAATATATCGACTCACTTATGTCTTTAGAGAAATTAGTAATCTAAACGGGATTTAAATCACCCATCTCAATCCTACATACGAGTCACCTCCACGATAACGAAATTTGCTAACATTTTAATAGATATTTTAAGAACATTAAAATAGCTAATCTAATAAACTTGCACCTGACACGTTCAGCGGTAGCCATGTTTCATAGAGTTAAAGCGAGTAATCCATTTACTCGTCACTTCAATATCGCATCCCGTTTACCTAACACACGCTATATCGCTTGCAACATTTAAATTGTATTTTAAATAAAAGTGATGACAAAACAGAATAAACGCTTTTGGAGAGAGAGAATTGTTGTATGGTTAAGAAAAAGTAATCAAAGTTGGTTAAAACTCAAAGAAAAAAGTATTTTTTATTAATTTCTTAGCCAAGTGTAGACATTTACTGGTCTAATTTTGTCTGTTAACGAACTTACTCCAGTTAATTGAAAATTCGTTTAAGAAAGAATATAATACATGATCCAACGTACATACGTATATACATATGCATATGTCAATTCTCACGCATAGCAATGTTTTCAATAAACAATGGTTCGAATTTAATTATGTAAAGCAGGACACTATCAAAATACTACTTAGTGAAAAGCAGGTAAATTGTATGACACTTCATCTTTTGAAATACACCATCTGTGTAAGTTCCATGAAGAAAAAGAAATAGTATATCGAAAGATTAGAAAAGAAATGTTAATTTGCTCTTAAACTTTCATACAAAAGGCACTGCATGTTACAGCTTCACCCGCTAGACCCACGCGGTTCTAGTTGTAAGCCCCTGAAGTTTGCATAGTTGTATCAAAAGAATAAATAGATTGCCTTAAAAATATATATAAAAAGTGGAGTGATTTATCTCTGCGTATGACTCGGGATAGTGTTCATAAAAATAAAATATTATGTTAATTACAATTTTCTGCAGTAAAACGTGGATATTGTTTAATATCATACTTTTATAACATTTTTTGATATGATATTCATATCAAAAAGAGTTTATGAGTCACAATGAAACAAAATTATATAAAAAAATACCACAAAAATAATATTTTTTTTAAAATGATCATAGTGAAAAACAGCAGTTTTAAAATAATATAGGTACATACATCATTTTGCTTAACTTCAAAAAAATAAAATGGGGGAGCTTTATACGTAACAATAATCCTCTTCCTGGAGAACGTTGTCCCTGGTGGATTCACCTTTTCACAAATCACCAACGATACACGAAATGCTTAGATTTACTGAAATATTATGAGTGACGTTTTAAATTGAAACAGTGTTTTAAGCTGAGTGCCTCGAGCTTTGAACCAAATGGTGCCCATAAAGCGGGCTCGATTTATTGTAGTTGTCGTCAGTAACCGTTAGAATTTATTTCACCTAGATGTAATGACTATGATTAATTTTAACTATTTACGAAACTCTCTCGCAGCCAGTTAACATCTGTGTATGCAACACTGTAATCGTCTAATGTAACCGCAAGTTGTAAATTCACATTCATTCGGTGTGCTCTTAACAATTAATAATTAGAATACAATAATAAAAAAGTATTTGATTGAAATTCACTTTTTTTTTTAGATTACTTTTTTTACAATTAAAATTCTACTAATGATTATTCATGAACATCAACTAGTACTGTATAGTAGAGTACTGCAATCGGCTGGAGAAACTAACTAAGATGAGTCGTTGGCTCAAAACTAAATGTATTTTAATTATGTCTTTCCTATTAACTATTATCGATTATTTCTTAATTAAAATTTGAATAGACTTTTGATTTAAATTGAATTTCAATATTAAAAACCTTTTGCCTTCATTTGTTCTTACTTTTCAAATACTGCGCCGCTTAGCTTCGCTTGCTCTCAATTAGTAAAGATGTTGCAATCCATAATATATTATCATTTCTATAATAGAATAATTATAATTATACAATACAAAATTAATTACATAATTAACTAATTTCTTTATTCCATAAATTTAATTTCTATTTCTAATTACTGATGCAAATACGTATTTTAGAGTAAAAGCTTGTTTATTTGTTTCGCTTCTGTATCGCACTCTGTTTGCTATCGCACGCTGCATTGACTTTACTCGCTACGCTACTTAATTGCATTTTAATTACAGCTGAACGCTTCGAATTGTAAAAGTAAATAGTACTTACAGTAATGGTACCTATGTTTACAACAATATATTAATACGTGAAGAAAAAACGGGACACAATATTTTTACAAAGATATTTGGATGGTGGAGTACAAAATTTGGCACAGTTTTAAGTTTATGCGGGAAAAAGTTGCAGAAAGCAAATATTATTTTTAAAAATGTATTACCGGTACATTAAATAAAAAATATATAACACTAACACGTCTTTCATATATGTCTAATTACGAGGGTAATCCCAAAAGTACCCGGCCTAACGAGGAAATAACGATATTTTTTGGAAAATTTTATGGTATTTCTTAACATAAGCTCTATTTAGCTCAATATACTTCTCCCAGCGATGTTTTATCGCTTCGTTACCCTGTTTATAGTAAGAACAGTCGAACTCATCAAAATAGCTAACAACCGCAGACTCTACCTTTTCATTGTTGACAAATCTTTTACCACCGAGTCATTTTTTCAGGTTTGGTTTGGGGCTAGTTCTGGCGAGTAGGGTGCGTGAGCAACCAATTAGAATTTCATCTCGTTTATTTTTGCCATCGCAATAACGAATGTGTGAACTGGCGCATTGTCGTGACGGAACAACGCCTTTGTTTTTGACAAATACGGCCATTTTTGCTTGATTTCATCACTCAAATGCTGCAATAAAATTGCATAATACTCGCCGTTGATTATTTTCCTTTTTTGAAGGTAATCGATGAAAATAATTCCACGCGCGTCCCAAAAAATGACGCCATGACCTTGCCAGCGGATGGAATTGATTTAGTCTTCTTCGGAGCCGATTCTTCCCTTTCAGTCCATTATTTTAAATGTTTTTTCACCTCAGCCGTTAAGTAGTGGACCCATGTTTCATCCATGGTTATGAATCATCGCAAAAACTGAGCTTGATTGTGGCGAAACTTAGCTAAACAATCGATTTAAACATCTTCACAACGCTGTTTTTGCTCCGCTGTGAGCGAGTGCGGCCCGCATCTTGCGCACAGCTCTCCCATATCCAAATTGTCAGTTACTGTGTGATATATTGCTGTTTTTGAAATACTTATCATGTCAGCTAACTCACGCACTTTCAATTAATGGCTATCTAACACTAAATTGTGAATTTTCGTCACTGTTTCTGGCGTGGTCACCTCATTTGGTCGACCACTGCGATGTTCGTCTTGGCAGCTCATGCGGCCTCAACTAAACTCAGCTATCCAATATTTTACATTCGTAAACGAAGGAGCAGACTCCTATCGAGTAGAATCTAGCTCCGCTTGGATATTGGTAGGACTGAGACCTTTCAAATGAAAGTATTGTATCACAAAACGATGACCAATTTTCTCTATGTTTACAAATCTACTGAGAGCGTTCACTGTCGATGGCTGTTAACCGAATAATAATAGGCGGATCGTCTCCAAGCTTTGAATATTTAGTTTTAAGAATATTACTTCCGACCACAGCAATCGTTTACAAACTACGAATACCATATATGAGTCAGGCCGGGTACTTCTGGGACAGCCCTCGTATATATCTCTCTAGAGGAATTCGAAAACATACCTTACCACGTACAATATTTCGGTTATTATAAATTTAGAATATTCTATTCTAGTCGAATATATGGTTAATTTCTTGATGTGAAACATCTATAAGTGCGAGTAAAACCGATTATTGACGTGGTGGCAAGCGTCGTTATGTGACGATAGAAAACGCAGATTGGAAAAGTTAAACGAATATGATATTATTTGTACAAAATAATTTCAACATTTCATATCTTCCCGGTGTACCGAGGCGGTTCATATTTAATTGAAATAATGCATACATCATTTTGAGCTGTGGATATAAATAAAGACTACAGTTGAAGAATTCAATAATTTAAAATATGGTTCCACCGTAGTGTATCTTTCTTAGTCATCAATGTATACTACGACGACGACGACTACGACTAGCATATACATTCATGTGTCAAAACCTAATCGACTACTATTCTGGATATAATATATTCACATCCTATATATTTAAGGCTGCTTCACGTAAGTCGAAAAAAAATTCAAAGAATAAAATTGTATTTAATTTCTACTTAAACGACGCTTATGTTTGCTCGTCAGTAAAACTTCCGTCGGTCAACATTCAGTATTTAAGGCAATTGGGTCCCCAGCGATAACTTCGACGTGGTTCGCTACTTAATGAAACTTAATTTCTAACTTGACGGTATTGATTGCACCCTTCAGATCGTTAGCGAAGTTAGGAAAGGGCAGGACTTGAAATAGTTTGGTGATGTTGAAAATCACTTGTGCCATTCTTTGAACTGAACAAAATTCTTGATTGTTAATTCAATTTAGTGTTATTTATGAGATGAGATGTTTATTTTTAGAATAAAATTATTCTAAGATATAAAATATATATTTTATTTTATTTTTTTAAATACATACATAGATTCACGCTGTATCCCGCATATAGCAGGCAGAGGGAACCTAGTGTTAAGACACTCCGTTTCCCACTTTCCGCCGAATTGAGGCATTGCGTTGCGTAACTCAACGCCGCGCTTTGCCTTGTTACCAAACCCAGGAAATGAAAAATTCAATTTCCTGGAGTGGGAATCGAACCCACAACCTGTCGCGTTTACAGTCGCACGCTTGTGCCTATGCGCCACGACAGGCGTTTATTTTCTTACTTTATCATTTTGGATATATCCAACAAATAATATAATGATTGATTGATAGATAATTATTACTTACTGCACACTCTAATTTCCACTAGCCCTCATCATTAAACAACCTAATCCGAAGAACAAAAATATTTGCAAATATTTGTACAAATACTTCCCATGGGATCTAAACTTTCAAGTGTCAAGTTGAATAAAGCGCGCCAGAACTTTGCCACAATGGTGCAAAATAAAATATTCATACTTAATATTTTTAACTTAACTAAAGGCACTGCTATATTCATATTAAAAATGATATTTTATGCGACGAAATTATTCTAACGAGTATCATCACAGACATTTTTTTCGAAAAAATATAAAGCTATCACAATAAGATATATACATATGTGTACGTGCAAGGGAAACCATTCTCAATTTTCCTGTTATACTGTACTTGGAAATATTTCAAGCTGACAGTGTGCAGCCACAATCGATTATGCTTTCGCAGAAGAAAGGAAGCTTATGAAGTTATAAAATTTTAAAATTTCTCTGTTTGAACGAAATTTATACAGATATTAAATTTAAGTAAAGTAATCTCTATAGAATTTACCTCACTTACCTAACTAATTTATTTTAGACTAGATAAAGCATTGGTAAGCTTAACCGGTTTGTGCCTGTTAATATTAAATAATATTTCGAATTTTTAATTACTTGAAATTTTTAAGACTTAGATAATGTACTTGTAATTAAAAAAATATTTTAATGTTTAAAAATTAATTAAAATAAATTTATTGTTCATAATAGATAAAAATAATTAACTTATAGTCATTGTATATACACGAATATCATAAAAAGTGGCAATGGTCATACTTATACGAAAAATATATGTGTATCATTTTCATAATTTTAATATTCCATGTAGACTTCAGAGTCAACATTTCCTCTCTTGATATTAAGTAAGATTTCATCTAGACGCGAAGTTATGTGCATAGTCCTCGTGAATAACTTTCTACTCGCGGTTGTTTTGTAATATTGTAACTTAAGTAACAATAGAACTGCAAGTTTCAGTCTCGTAGACTAAACAAAGATGTGTATATAATTGCAAATTAGCTTAAAAAATAATCCAAGAGAAACACTTTTAAAATTATTTTCTCGTTATCCTGCTTATCCTGATGAGGACATAATTCTATCAAATTATTGTACTGTCAATAAATGTCATCCAATTTTTAGGCAATTCGAACCTAATATTTTAGCTTTAACTAATAAACTAAGTGGGTTATAATAGTATGGCTAAAATTTCTTACATAATTTGATAGATAAATATGGGAACGCTAATAAAAATATACAAATTTCATAACACAAAGATGAATAATTTCGAAGAAGATTCTTGATACTTTTTCCATAAGCCTTTTCTTTTCTTGTAATTATTTAGTTATTAAATATCTCTGGAGTCAATTAATATTATTTGAAAATATTTTGTAGGTAAGTTTTGTTTTGTAGGTAAGTCTAAAATTAATATGTTATATATTAAAATAGATATCCTAGTACCTCTATACATCCCAATCTATATATTTAAGTTCTGGTCATATACACGCCATTATTGAGCACTTAAACGCGAAACCGAATACGTTACAAGAATATAAATATAGTACTTATCACATCACAAGAAAACTAAATAACCTTTGGCTTTGGATTACATATACGTAAAAGGGTTTTTATGGCGTCCTATAAATAAGACTTTCGATACTAAAACATCTCCATATATCGTCCATGTTATGCTCTTCAATATATGGACATCAACTCAAAAATGTATTGGCAACAATAAAACTTTACATAAAAAAAACCTTTTAAAAGAAAACAGTTTTAAACATTTTGTTATTTATTTTTATAAGCAATCATTATTTTAATACTAAATACTAGAAGTTGATGCGTCAAATAAGAGCTGACTAAGCCACGTTTATTTGTACAATACGTTGTACAATAGTGTGCCACAACCATGTTAATTTAAAGTTATAGTGTAGTTAGGTATTCAGTCTCATATTAATATTCAGATATTCTCAAACATAACTCTATATCGCATTCTTATCTTAATGATTCATTTTTATTAAAGCGCGGCGTTAAGTTTCGCCACTCAGCACGCAATGCCTCAATTCGGCGGGAAGTGGGGAACGGAGTGTCTTAACACTAGGTTCCCTCTGCCTCTGCTATATGCGGGATACAGCGTGAAGTTATGTACGTATGTATCTATGGCTCATTTTTCTCTTCATAATTCCATTTTCCACCCCAGCCATTTTAAGGAAGCTAAGTTCTCTGTGATATCAACAACCAGACCGGAAAACGATTTTTTTTTAAAATTGTCCCTGCTAATATGGCGTCATACATACCTCTTGATGGATTTCGATTGCAACTTTATGTATGATATGTTCAATTATAAAGAATACTAATATACCAGAATATATAATACGGGTAAATACAAAATTAAAGAATTCTCCCTGAAAACAAAAAAAACATTAATTCTTGCTTTTCGCTGACGCCTTTCGCAGTGTTGCTGCCTGGTTTGTAATGAAAAGGATGAATTCATACAATTTGTCTTTGAGTGAAAAAAAATGTATTAACTTTATTTCATTTGAAGTGTTATTTTAGAAAACAAAAATGAACTGAGCACTGAAATGTACTGAATCTAAGAAAATATTTTAACAGTAAACCCTTCGATAAATTATTATTCATAAAGTGAAAAAAAAAATAAGATAATATCTTATCTGCAATTAGCTGAAAAGTAGAGAACGCAATTTAATCTCACTGTCTTGTTGTCTTATGGAAGATACTTTTTTTTACTTACATTTCGAATAAAAGTGAACTTAATAAATTACTGTTAATAATCTATACTTATTTTCTATTATAATAAAATATTATACAATAGCTTTTATAAATAATATGATTAAAAACCCAATACACACTTAGGATAAATTAATAACACTTTCAGCTTTTAGGCGAATTGAATTCTCTGACCAAAACTCATAGGAGTAAAGTGCCGGTATCAGAGCCGCGGCGGTACATTTGCATTTTAATTGAATTTCCTTAGCAAATAATTTTTGTGGGAATCTTTATGGTTATTTCATTTAGCCAAATTTCTGTGCCTTGTACGATAGCAGAATATTTTTTATTTAATATTGTAATCCTAAGCAATCTTTGTTGATGCAAAACTTTAATTTTGTAAGTAGGTGGGTATTCTTGTTTTTTACTTTTACTACAAAAACACCAGAGTCTGTATATCAAAATAAAGGGTGTCCCAAAATTAACGCAAGATTTGACTTTGCCGCTATTAAAAGACTAAAATGGCATTTTCTATTTAATTCAAATCTTGCGTTAATTTTGGGACACCCTATATAAGATTTTTATGTTAAACTTTCAAGAGATTTATATTAGCAACCAGTAAATTAGGGCATCATTAAAATATTTTATTAACTGTCATTAGTTATAGCTTGTTACTCCCTACAGCTTTTGCTTTTCTTAATTATTATATCTTTACGATATCAAAATCAATTTGTAATATTTAGTGTGACATCGTGACCAAATTACATAAAATAAGTTTAAATAGTCACGTATATGTTATTCCGATGTATAGCTAATTAGCTATACTGGAATATTTTGTCGAGATCCAATTAGTAACTTATGCGTGAAAGAGTAACAAACATCCAACCATCCTCACAGACTTAGCAGGAAAGGATTAGATTTTGTAGTACAATAACAGTATGAACTCAACCTGCAAAGCAAGCTTAAGTTGCAAAAAGAAATCGAAAATGGATAGGCTGTGATCCTACGCCCAATTTATCATGAAGTTCTAACAATAGCCGTATTTATTGATGATATCAAGCAATACGTTTGGAAAACCTGAAAAACGAGGGCTATTGCTCACACAAAGCGCAGAATCTTCCAATTTCTCACAATGTTTTCAATTGTTTCTTCTACGTCAATAGTTTCCGAAATTAGATGAAGTTAAGGTAGTATGAAAGATTTAGTTCGTTCGTTCTTGAAATTGAATTTCTCAATGGAAAATGGAATTCAGCAAGATGTTTAAAGGATATTGATTTTAAAATCTTAACAGAGTTATAAAAAAAACATATTTTTGTAACGATATTTGAAGCTTACTTTTCATGAAATGTAATAGTCATAGCTAAAGACGCATAGTACCTAATTAAAACCGGAAAAGTAAGTAGAATATATATTTAAGGATTATTAACAAAACATACTTTTATCTGAAACTAAGTAAAGGACAAACGAGTTCCAAAATGTGAAACATTTTTTCGATGATATCAAAGTTGTTTTATTTAGTGCAAAAGAAAATTCGTAAAATTTATTGGAATTAAATGAAAGTAGTGGGTTCGAAATTATTGAAATTATTTTACATCTCCACATATCGCACACTTCAAGCACCTGCCTATTACGCCTTATCTAACCAAACTAGAAAACTTTTCAATAAATATACCGTAAAACAAATGTGTACTAATTGGCAAATACTGGACGAACTATGTTTGAATGAAGCATATATGTACATAGGTAAATTATGAGAGATATTACGTAGATAGTACGTAATTTTATATTTTTTTGAATTAAGTTTTCTATTATGGTAATAACTTATTCCTTAATAATTGTCTTTAGTTGTAAAATATACTTATGAAAAGTAATGTTTTTATTATTTTTCGAGTTCACTAGACTATACGTAATTTTCAGTTTATCTCAAACACAAGAGAATATAGTCACGTGCCACTAAATTGGTTCTGTCCAAATAACATAAAGCTGTCGTAGATATTACAACAACAATATATTGTGCACAACTCTAGAGCCACTACAATAAGTTAATCTTAAACGTTTAAGTGACATATAATATAACTGAAATACGGACTGTGATTTGGTTATAGTAAAATTAATGTGTGTAGAAATTATATTCGCTTTTCCGTATAGGCCGGAAACACTTTATAAAAGACATTTTGGGTTTCGCTATCCAAATCGGACAAAGTGACGGAATTTAACGCCGCGCGCCCGTTGTCTTATCAAACAGAGAAATGTGATATTTTTTAGAAAAAGTACCATTACCCAAGTATGTTATAGATGAAACGTTCAAACATTACGCTTCAACGCTTTCCCGTTGAACGCTCCACTTATGGATGTATTGTAAAGCTTATATAAAGTGAAACGAATATTTAATTTACGATTTGTATGAATTGGACAAAGACATAATAAAATATTAAAAGTGCTTTATCTTTGTAATGGATTAATATTATAAAAAAATACTTTCTTATTATTTTATAAATGTAATAAAAATCTGCATCTTCCGTTTTAGTCATATATGAGGTTTCGAATTACGGAAAACTTCTTAACCTTCTATTTATTTATTTGTCGAAGTACCTGTGAAAATCTACACAAATATAGAAAACTAGTTGATGGTCGCAATTTCGTTTGCGTAGACTTTATGGCCCTTGACGAATTCTAGAATTCCATAAGTGAATCTATCAAAGAAATAGATAAGAAACTTTTATACAAACTCTAACTCGCTTTTACACTCTTAGAAGGCAAAGGCAAGGCTTCCAATATTCTCTACCATATGAAATTATAACTACTTTTAGCTTCTTTTAGTGAGTTATTCAAACACGCACCTACAAATTACACGATTATTATTACATTAGAACTAAGTAAAAGTCTTTTGAGAAATATTAGGACATTTTCCAAACCTCTTTGTTAAAAAAATATATAAGCTTCTATGTAATTACCCACATATTTGTAAAATAACTAAATAGTAAATATTTTTAATCGGTGCCAGATTTGAACTCGGAACCTGTAACTAAGGTAAGCGATATCGTTAGACGAGCCAACTACTCGTATTAACAAAATGAAAAAGTCAGACGAAATTTTCAATAGAGATACATTAACATTAACGACACTCTTTTAGTTAGCTAGGCACCTGGCGCTCCGCCAAACTACACTTTAGTACGATAGTATAAACACAGGTACTGTGCAAAATCCACTGCGAAGCGCATATGTGACTATTAAAAACTGGTTAGATAACAGCTGCTTTTTTGTTAATTAAAACTAAATTAAATATAAATAAGAATTTCTTTATATATTTCATGGCAAGGACAGCACCAATGTTGACATTTTTTAACTTACTAATTACAGACGAGGGTATCCAACCTGTTCATCTACAATTATAGATAAACTAGAAAACAAAACGATACAAGCTAATAAATAACAACTATGAAAGCCTACAAAATAATTCCACCTGAGTTAATACTCCCAAAGTACAGTAAATATTAAAGGTACCCAAATATTTCAGCACAATATAGTCCCCACGAGCAGGTAAAGAGCCCACACTCAATATCTTACATTTCATACGTCCGTATTATTTCGATAATTCAGATCACGAAAGGGTCCAAATCGTGAATAATGTATTACTATTACATATTTAAGTTATGGGCAGTTAATATGAATAATATAAAATTATGGAACGGAATTGTTGAAGGAGAATGGAGTGTCTTAACACTAGGTTCTCTGGTTCCCTCTGCCTACCCTGCTATATGCAGGTTACAGCGTGAAGATAAAAAAAAATGAATTACTAAACAAAACAGAAAATGATAATCATTCTTTCTTTTTTTTATATATTTGAAAATTTTACTCTTTTACTTTACTGATTTTGTAACAATGACTTTTATATATTTAATATTTTGAACTAAAGAGTTACATATTATGTGATTTAAGAAACGACGCATCGTTCAATCGTGGACATGGATATGGAAAACATATATGTTTTAATCATATAATAAATTGTAATTAAATAAATATTCTGATTTTACACGTGGTATCGTTATTATGATAATTGGATGAATTCAAACATGAAGCAATTAAACTTCCAACCATCCGCAGCACCTAATTACTTTTGCATCCACGTATGCATATTTTAGTAAATAGTTTTATCATTCCAGCGTACCTACACTTTGTTATTTGCACTTTGTTCAAATATTTCGACTGGAAACTGAATTAACTAAGGACATCAAATAATGAATATCTAAATAGTTATATTTGATTATATTACTTTTTCATTTTACCTTTTTAAAGTATATAATACACATACAAAAGATTCAATGACATGGAAGCTACTAAATAAATAACAATTGTATCTCAGAGAAAAAAAATACATATATCTTAACCCACCATACGACATATATAAATATATTATATTTTAATTCGAAACAAAGAATCATCATTAGACATCTCAAATACAATAGACTGAACTAATTGTTAATTTAAAATAGATTTACTAGGCCAGGAGATACTAAAATAAGTATATATATAGAGCTAGGTCACCTATAAATTGGTCTATAAAAGTTCATCCGATCGTTGGTTAGTCTGAACTGGAGAGATGCATTTTTAATTGTGCAGTCCAATCAATTGACGTATATTGGATAACGGTTATAAAAGGAAATTGAAAACCAAATTTTCTCATCAATTTTCATCAAAAATTAAAAGCACAGTTCGTTAAAGATTTAGTACTAACCCATCAATACTCGACACGGTTTCGGTGCAATGAATAAATATCACCCATCGCTGTCGGTCACCAACTTAATAGTTTTCTTTCTATATGGTTGTAAAGGGGAAACTTGCGTTATTATCAAGCATATTTTGTTTAATAGCTTTCCACGCTTTTATTTAAATTATATAACTGTATATATTTTAAGCATAAAACAAGAAGAAAAGATATTTTCACCATTTGATAATTTATTGTATAGTTGAGTTCCACCACTCAGCACGCAATGCCTCAATTCGGCGAAAAATGGAGAACGGAGTGTTTTAACACTAGGTTCTCAGGTTCCCTCTGCCTACCCTGCTACATATGGGATACAGCGTGAAGTTAAAAAAAATTGTTTAGGGATCCAATAGTTTTGATCTTATTTTTCTTACTTAACATTGATGTTATAGGCGATTCCAATGTCTAAAAAACAAAGTTACTCAATGAAAATGATTAACATAAACATTTTTTATTTTTTTATTTAAATATTCCATACATTGTTTTATTTTTTTATTATAAATTTGTGAGTAAAAAATAAAACTTGATACAACTAAATTCAATTAAAAGTTTGAATTGTAGCTGGGCCTCGCTTACACCTCTATCTGCTCTTTAAATAAAGTTATTTAATAACGTAACTTTAATGATAAGTTCATTGTAGTTTATTATAATATATAATTACATATATAGTATCTGAAAGACACTGCAAAAAATTGTTTACGACTCTTTGTATATTGATACTTAAAATACATTGGGATATGAATCGCTTTAGTCCGCTAAGTATAAAGCGTATTTATATAACAGATTTTTATTATTATTATATTTATGTCAAGGAATTCAGCGAAGACCTAGTGTAAACATATTACATACTGCTTACCGCGTTCCGATTTTAGAAGAGCGGAATATACTCGTAGTGCCGCGCTTCATCTTACCCGGCAGGTCCTGCCGCATGCACACGCATCCGATGCACACGCATCGCGTCTACAGTCAAACGCTGTCTCACTGTGCCACAATGGCCTCCATATGTGAATCTTTGTAATCCACTTCGAATCTCAACATTACGCCTTTAACGCCTATTAACGCCTGTGTGGCGCAGAGGCACAAGCGTGCAACTGTAAACGCGACAGGTTGTAGGTTCGATTCCCACTCCAGGAAATGTTAGTATTTTCATTTTCTAGGTTTGGTAACAAGGCAAAGCACAGAATTGTTGTAAGAGAGCGGAGTGTCTTAACACTAGGTTCTCGGGTTCCCTCTGCCTACCCTGCTACATGTGGGATACATCGTAAAGTTAAAAATAAATAAATAAATAATAATCTCAACATTGTCAAAGATATTTACCTAATAATAGGAACATTTTCCTAACTATTATAAGGTATTTTTGACGCGAATGAGGTTATGCAATTAGCGACTTATATGTATTTAGTTTTACTTTATTTTAAGAATAATCAACTCAGGTTCTTTAAGTACTCTAACTAGATATAAAAAAATATAATATTCTAATTCATTAATCTGTAAAAAAAAAAATTTACATACAGATTAATCTGAAAAAAAATCGGTTTAACAGAAGTAAATCGATATTATAAATTTAATGTAAGCTATTTAATCAGCAATACAATGACGATTGAATAGCTACTTAATCATTAAAATACCGATTGAGGAAGAAAATAAATATTTTTTTAATACTTTATGTGTGTTCTATATATTTTCACAAGATATCACTGAAGCATTGTTAAAATTTCAAATGTGTTCGAGTTTTAAAAGGCTCACACGACATCATTTCCTCCCGGGTACATACGACCCGCTGTAAATCATTGCATTTCGATAAAGTACCTATCGCGAGGAACAGCGAAAATGAGATCTTTACATCCTTTGATATATTTGCCATTTGGCTTCAAGCGTTATTTATATATTTATGCTTCACGCTGTATCCCGCATATAGCAGGCTAGGCAGAGGGAACCAGAGAACCTATTGTTAAGACACTCCGTTCTCTTTTAACATTTGCATTCCCCACTTCTACCGTATGAGGCATTGCGCGCTGAGTGGCGGATCTCAACGCCGCACTTTGCCTTGTTCAAGTTTTGTAAATGAATATATTTTTACAACATATATGAACTTTCTAATATGTAATGTCTTTTAGTTAAAATAAATATACTTATTGTATATTTGTTTGCATTGTGTGCATTATGTTTTTATTTTTACGTCAGGAGCTAAATGACTTTAGAAAATAGAATTGTTGTAAATTAATTTTAAATCATAAAATATTTAAAATTACCAAAATTGCTTGTAATCTCTTTGGGGATAATTCTTTAAGATTTCATTTTTAAAACTTTTATAATAAAACGTGTTTAAACGTGACAAAAATGTCACAAATCATATAACCATTTGTGCCATATGTATGAAACAGGTGAAGAATGAAATCTTGAAGAATTACCCTTGTATATATACCATTTTTTATAACATTTAATAAATAATTGCATCCAGAACCGTACAATTTACGTTGTAGGTACGTAGTAACGACTACTAAGATAAATTTTGTTTAATACATAAAATTTAGTCAAATTCACAAAAAAAATTAAGTTACCCAAGTACCCTCATATTTTTATACAAAATTTAAAAATTAGACTGATTAATAAAATATATAGATTTACTTATAGCAATATATGTACACTTTTACCGCATAGCAAGGTAGACAGATAGAACCTAGTGTCAAGATTTTGGTTCTCCGTTTTCTGTCCGGATTCGGGACATACGAGTATGGTATGGTAAGCGGCGGCACCGAATGTCGCACTTTGTCCTACCAGAGTACCAGAGAGAGAGAGGGAGATTAATATTCAAATGTAATCACTCCCCTACCTGGGGATTGAACCCACAACCATCGCATTCCACCAGCCATGTTTCACTACCCCACGATGATACTTATATGAAACTTCATATGAAATAATATATATTTTTTTTAAATTTACTTCAAATGTTATTTATATTAAATATAAACACTTCAGTACATTATAAAACATAATGATGTGCTAATGAACGTTTCTCGTTAATTATGACAAAATAATTTGTGGTTACATCGCCCACACACATGATACTCGTTTTTCGGCTGCGGTTACAACATTTACATAAATCTTTTAATTTAAGCACTAGTAACTTTTACTGTGATTTTACTTTTTTTTTTAACTTCACGCTATATCCCGCATATAGCAGGATAGACAGAGGGAACCACGGACAGAGGGAAAAATACACGCCGTTCCCCACTTTCTGCCGAATTGAGGCGTTGCGTGCTGGGTGGCGGAACTCAACGCCGCGCTTTGCCTTGTTACCAAACCCAGGAAATGAAAATAACTAACATTTTCTGGAGTGGAAATCGAGTTTACAGTCGCACGATTGTGCCTCTGCGCCACGACAGGCGTTAAGTATTTAATACAATGTTCATTAAAAATATTTTTAAGAACTAGCTTTTTTTTCATGGTTACTTGTCTTTTTATTTAACACCCATATAGGATGTATTCCGGTACCTATTTTTTTGTTGCGCCATTTCCCAATTAACAACAATACCAATTATGCATAATTCCATGGTTATCAAAACTAAACGGGTATACTAAATTTCAGTTCAATCGGACACAAATTTAACTTGCGACATTAAAACACACACAAACACGCACGCAAGCTCGATCGAATGAACACATTTTTGTAAAAAAATATTTAAAAATTATTCTATGCCAAAATACTTATATTACGTGATAAACAAGAGGTAATTTTAAAATTCAAATAACTGAATAGACTCTATGAAGCTGGATAAAGTATAAATTTTAAGTAATTTTGCTAAGCAAATAAAGTATTATTTGCATTTATATACATTTTTAATGAACGTTACTTTGCAAGTTTATAGAAGTAAATAATAATCTAATAATATGATTGGGCAGAAAATGACAGCAGAATTAAATAAACTAGTGTCCCCGTAAATGCGTTATTAACGCATTGCGTAGTGACGTACATGTCACTTTATATAAATATGGATGTCAAATCCTGGTAGTGTGTGTAACATTTATTTTATTAATTTAATATATTTTTATGCATTGTTTTTAGAAAATATAATCATTGTGCACTCCTTCGCTATATAAACTATAGGTGTAGCGAGTTTCATGCTCCTCCGTCCGCGTCATTTTCGTAAAAAGGGATCCAAAGTTTTTCCTTCACGTATTTACTCGTATATATAGATAATTAAAACACTTAGTCGTCGTGTGTAATATTTCGCATTCATGAATACTTAGTTATAAAATGAGCATACCAATCGACCTCAATTCAAACTACTACAGGGAAAAAGTTTCACTATTTCGAATAGTAAATATAACTATTAAATTTCAGCATTTTTTTCTTGAGTTCTCTAGAGCTATCTAAATAATTGTATAATATTATTCAATAACTATGTTGTATTGTTGTAAGAGAACGGAGTGTCTTAACACTAGGTTCTCAGGTTCCCTCTGCATACCCTGCTATTTGCGGGATACAGCGTGAAGTTAAAAAAAAAAGTATGTTAATTAAAACTATTATTATTTTTAGCTAAATTTTACTTTTATTATTTCCTCTTTTATTTAAATGTAAATTTTACATTTATATATTTGTATGCATATACATATGCATGTACAGTAAAATCAGAGGTAACAAAACAAAGAGGTAAAGCTGAAGTGAATATCAAAGCTCTGAAGCTCCCGTATATACATCGGTGGTATTTTTACAGCTTATTTTATTCGCACGTGTTACATTTTCCAGGAATAAACGAATCAAAGCTCTTTTCATTATAGTTAGGTTACGTTATTTTTTAAGCACAGTTTTTTCCATTTGAAAAATCAATAAGTCTCAGTTTATAAAAACTATTCGCCATAGTAAAGTTTTTTACTTATAATAAATGCAAAATATACATAAAATAAGTGAAAAAAAAAACATCCATCCTGACGCAATGGCGCTATGTAACTGTAATACGATGGGTTCGGGGTCGATTTTCAGTCTTCAAAATGAAATAAAAATGATTAAATTTAAATTATTGTTATTTTATTTTGGTATTTCAAACTCTGAAAATTAGGCACAAAAAAACAGGGCCGTCTTAAAACTTCTCTTTGCCTATCCTATTTTTACGTGAGCTAGAAAGATTATAAATATAATACATATGAAAGGAAACATAAGAATCTATTTGCAGTAGCACAGGACTTCAGGGTACATCTTTATAAATATACCTATATAATTGGCATTGTCACGTTTACCATCGCGTGAAACAGTAAGTGTTTTTAGTACTATGTATCAACTTCAATTTAGTACGCTTGCCCAAGTACATGAAAAGAAATTTAAATTTTTAACCAGTTTTTCCTTTACACAACAATTTAATTACATTGCTGTCAACTTTCTTTCTGGTACAAGTTATTATGTGCAATATCAAAACTATCTAGAACAAATTAGAGTACGCTACAAATTATTCAATTAAAATAATTGTATTCATATTACCAACAGTGATTCTGTATAAAAATCTTCTTAAGATAATTTCTTACACGACAAAGTAAGTTAAAAATTCAAAGTGAGCTTGCAGCAATATTCCATATAACATAAACTAAAACAAAATTGTACCAATCATCGATTTTGTTCTAATTATTTTGAAATCACACATATCCGGCACAAACAAAATGTAACATTATAACTAACCGTACCTAACGTCGGACCGTTGTACTAAAGAAAAAAGGTGAGCCTATCACCATCTCGAGCACGTAAAAACATTCTTAGAATAATTTTTGCTGCCTTTATGGAAATATTACTGTGGAAAATAATTCAGGTCACGAATACACTGGAAAAAGAGGGTGGGTCAAATTAACAATTGTTAAAATTGCCTCTTATTATTACAGAGTAACGTGCCTTCTTACTTATAAAATAATTTTATATATATATTTACATATATTCAAATATAAGTTATAATAGTTGATTTATTTTTTTTAATAATGTTACTCTTTTATTATAAAAAATGTATCTCGTGTGGAGACACCACCTGGATGCGTGGCACTCCAGTACTGTGCGGTTTCGAAGGAATTTCCTTCCACGTGCCACTGAACTGTGGAATGGCCTACCTGCGGCAGTTTTTCCAGGTCGATACGAAATGGGTACCTTCAAAAAGCGCGCCTACTCCCACCTCAAAGGCCGGCAACGCACCTGTAGCTCCTCTGATGTTACACGGGGCCGTGGGCGGCGGGGATCACTTACCATCAGGTGACCCTAACGCTCGTTTGCCTTGTCCTTTCCATAAATAAAAAAAAAAAAAAAAAAAAAAGAGAGGATAATTTTATTTATGTTACTCAAGATCTTAACTTTTATATTTTATAAATCTAACTTTATTTATTTTATTGCGTTATTGTGAAACTTTTTCTATCTTTCTATAAATAACATAACAATGATGTTTATGTTACTATAAAATATTAAGTTATATTTTAATTTCCATAATTTTAATACCGTTACTAAATTATAAATTAAATTTCCTTATATTATAACTCTACAGCAAGTATTACAATTACAAAATTCACTATTACAAAAAGTACCTACGAAGATTTCTGGTCTCAAAGGTCCATTAGATCACGATTAAAACCAAATAACTCACAATTTGAATATTAAAAGTTGCTCTGAATATTACGGTGGTCTTATTACCAAAATTGTGACCTTTTTTATAAAATTAAGATTTATTTTTTCTTGGCAAAAGTAATATCTATCAACTTTGACTGTTTAAGCCAGTTGTGTCCCCAAAGTAACTTCAACAAAGTTTACTTAATGAAACTTGAATTCTAACTTTAAGTTATTGATCGCACCCTTCAAGTTGCTCACAAGTTTGTTTAAAATATATTATATAAATTTGAAGAAAGTAGAAGAAGAAGACCACTATCATGTCAAAGACGAACCGCCAAATATCTTATGATGTGTTCCGGTTCGATGGCATGTAAGCCAGGTTTTCCCCTTTCCCACCCATCCTTTCCCCAAAATGTGGTGGTTCCGAGAACGGAATACTACATTGTCCTCCTCTTCCATCTGTATCCTCTAGGTTGGCAACGCATCTACAACATCTCTGGTGTTGTAGATGTTCATGGGCGAAGGTATCCACTTACCATCAGGTGGTCCTTCTGCTCGTTTGCCATCCGTTATCCATAAAAAAAAAAAAAAAAAAAAAAAAAAAAAAGTTATAGTGTTTTTAGGTATTCAGTCTCATATTAATATACAGATATTCTCAAACTTAACTCTATATCGCATTCTTATCTTAATGATTCATTTTTATTAAAGCGCGGCGTTAAGTTTCGCCACTCAGCACGCAATGCCTCAATTCGGCGGGAAGTGGGGAACGGAGTGTATTAACACTAGGTTCCCTCTGCCTCTGCTATATGCGGGATACAGCGTGAAGTTATGTACGTATGTATCTATGACTCATTTTTCTCTTCATAATTCCATTTTCCACCCCAGCCATTTTAAGGAAGCTAAGTTCTCTGTGATATCAACAACCAGACCGGAAAACGATTTTTTTTTAAAATTGTCCCTGCTAACATGGCGTCATACATACCTCGTGATGGATTTCTATAGCGGCTTTATGTTCAATTATAAGATATGTTCAATTATAAAAAACATTAATATACCAGAATATATAATACGGGTAAATAAATAGAAAATTCAAGAATTCTCCCTGAAATACTGGTGAAAACAAAAAAACATTAATTCTTGCTTTTCGCTGACGCCTTTCGCAGTGTTGCTGCCTGGTTTGTAATGAAAAGGATGAATTCATACAATTTGTCTTTGAGTGAAAAAAATGTATTAACTTTATTTCATTAGAAGTGTTATTTTGGAAAACAAAAATGAACTAAGCAGTGTACTGACTCTAGGAAAATATTTTAACAGTTAACCCTTCGATAAATAATTATTCATAAAGTAAAAAAAAAATAAGATAATATCTTATCTATAATTATTAGCCGAAAAGTAGAGAACGGAATTTAATCTCACTGTCTTGTTGCCTTATGGAAGATACTTTGCTTTACTTACATTTTTAATAAAAGTGAACTGAATAAATTACTGTTAATAATCTATAATTATTTTCTATTACAATAAAATATTATACAATAGCTTTTATAAATAATATGATTAAAAACCCAATACACGCTTAGGATAAATTAATAACACTTTCAGCTTTTAGGCGAATTGAATTCTCTGACCAAAACTCATAGGAGAAAAGTGCCGGTATCAGAGCCGCGGCGGTACATTTGCATTTTAATTGAATTTCCTTAGCAAATAATTTTTGTGGAAATCTTTATGGTTATTTCATTTAGCCAAATTACTGTGCCTTGTACGATAGCAGAATATTTTTTATTTAATATTGTAATCCTAAGCAATCTTTGTTGATGCAAAACTTTAATTTTGTAAGTAGGTGGGTATTCTTGTTTTTTACTTTTACTACAAAAACACCAGAGTCTGTATATCAAAATAAAGGGTGTCCCAAAATTAACGCAAGATTTGACTTTGCCGCCATTTGCTATTATATTCATTATTCATTCGCTATTAAAAGACTAAAATGGCATTTTCTATTTAATTCAAATCTTGCGTTAATTTTAGGACACCCTATATAAGATTTTTATGTTAAACTTTCAAGAGATTTATATTAGCAACCAGTAAATTAGGGCATCATTAAAATATTTTATTAACTGTCATTAGTTATAGCTTGTTACTCCCTACAGCTTTTGCTTTTCTTAATTATTATATCTTTACGATATCAAAATCAATTTGTAATATTTAGTGTGACATCGTGACCAAATTACATAAAATAAGTTTAAATAGTCACGTATATGTTATTCCGATGTATAGGTAATTAGCTATACTGGAATATTTTGTCGAGATCCAATTAGTAACTTATGCGTGAAAGAGTAACAAACATCCAACCATCCTCACAGACTTAGCAGGAAAGGATTAGATTTTGTAGTACAATAAATAACAGTATGAACTCAACCTGCAAAGCAAACTTAAGTTGCAAAAAGAAATCGAAAATGGATAGGCTGTGATCCTACGCCCAATTTATCATGAAGTTCTAACAATAGCCGTATTTATTGATGATATCAAGCAATACGTTTGGAAAACCTGAAAAACGAGGGCTATTGCTCACACAAAGCGCAGAATCTTCCAATTTCTCACAATGTTTTCAATTGTTTCTTCTACGTCAATAGTTTCCGAAATTAAATGAAGTTAAGGTAGTATGAAAGATTTAGTTCGTTCGTTCTTGAAATTGAATTTCTCAATGGAAAATGGAATTCAGCAAGATGTTTAAAGGATATTGATTTTAAAATCTTAACAGAGTTATAAAGAAAACATATTTTTGTAACGATATTTGAAGCTTACTTTTCATGAAATGTAATAGTCATAGCTAAAGACGCATAGTACCTAATTAAAACCGGAAAAGTAAGTAGAATATATAATTAAGGGTTATTAACAAAACATACTTTTATCTGAAACTAAGTAAAGGACAAACGAGTTCCAAAATGTGAAACATTTTTTCGATGATATCAAAGTTGTTTTATTTAGTGCAAAAGAAAATTCGTAAAATTTATTGGAATTAAATGAAAGTAGTGGGTTCGAAATTATTGAAATTATTTTACATCTCCACATATCGCACACTTCCAGAACCTGCCTATTACGCCTTATCTACCCAAACTAGAAAACTTTTCAATAAATATACCGTAAAACAAATGTGTACTAATTGGCAAATACTGGACGAACTATGTTTGAATGAAGCATATATGTACATAGGTAAATTACGAGAGATATTACGTAGATAGTACGTAATTTTATATTTTTTTGAATTAAGTTTTCTATTATGGTAATAACTTATTCCTTAATAATTGTCTTTAGTTGTAAAATATACTTATGAAAAGTAATGTTTTGATTATTTTTTGATTTCACTAGACTATACGTAATTTTCAGTTTATCTCAAACACAAGAGAATATAGTCACGTGCCACTAAATTGGTTCTGTCCAAATAACATAAAGCTGTCGTAGATATTAGAACAACAATATATTGTGCACAACTCTAGAGCCACTACAATAAGTTAATCTTGAACGTTTAAGTGACATATAATATATATAATATAACTGAAATACGGACTGTGATTCAGTTATAGTAAAATTAATGTGTGTAGAAATTATATTCGCTTTTCCGTATAGGCCGGAAACACTTAATAAAAGACATTTTGGGTTTCGCTATCCAACCAAATCGGAGAAAGAGACGGAATTTAACGCCGCGCGCCCGTTGTCTTATCAAACAGAGAAATGTGATATTTTTTAGAAAAAGTACCATTACCCAAGTATGTTATAGATGAAACATTCAAACATTACGCTTAAACGCTTTGCCGTTGAACACTCCACTGATAGATGTATTGTAAAGATTATATAAAAAGAAAAGAATATTTAAGTAACGATTTGTATGATTTGGACAAAGACATAATAAAATATTAAAAGTGCTTTATCTTTGTAATCGATTAATATTATAAAAAAATACTTTCTTATTATTTTATAAATGTTATAAAAATTGCATCTTTCGTTTGTGTCATATATGGGGTTTCGAGTTACGGAAAACTTCTTAACCTTCTATTTATTTATTTGTCGAAGTACCTGTGAAAATCTACACAAATATAGAAAACTAGTTGATGGTCGCAATTTCGTTTGCGTAGACTTTATGGCCCTTGACGAATTCTAGAATTCCATAAGTGAATCTATCAAAGAAATAGATAAGAAACTTTTATACAAACTCTAACTCGCTTTTACACTCTTAGAAGGCAAAGGCAAGGCTTCCAATATTCTCTACCATATGAAATTATAACTACTTTTAGCTTCTTTTAGTGAGTTATTCCAACACGCACCTACAAATTACACGATTATTATTACATTAGAACTAAGTAAAAATCTTTTGAGAAATATTAGGACATTTTCCAAACCTCTTTGTTAAAAAAATATATAAGCTTCTATGTAATTACCCACATATTTGTAAAATAACTAAATAGTAAATATTTTTAATCGGTGCCAGATTTGAACTCGGAACATGTAACTAAGGTAAGCGATATCGTTAAACAAGCCAACTACTCGTATTAACAAAATGAAAAAGTCAGACGAAATTTTCAATAGAGATACATTAACATTAACGACACTCTTTTAGTTAGCTAGGCACCTGGCGCTCCGCCAAACTACACTTTAGTACGATAGTATAAACACAGGTACTGTGCAAAATCCACTGCGAAGCGCATATGTGACTATAAAAAACTGGTTAGATAACAGCTGCTTTTTTGTTAATTAAAACTAAATTAAATATAAATAAGAATTTCTTTATATATTTCATGGCAAGGACAGCACCAATGTTGACATTTTTAAACTTACTAATTACAGACGAGGGTATCCAACCTGTTCATCTACAATTATAGATAAACTAGAAAACAAAACGATACAAGCTAATAAATAACAACTATGAAAGCCTACAAAATAATTCCACCTGAGTTAATACTCCCAAAGTACAGTAAATATTAAAGGTACCCAAATATTTCAGCACAGTATAGTCCCCTCGAGCAGGTAAAGAGTCCACACTCAATATCTTACATTTCATACGTCCGTATTATTTCGATAATTCAGATCACGAAAAGGTCCAAATCGTGAATAATGTATTACTATTACATATTTAAGTTATGGGCAGTTAATATGAATAATATAAAATTATGGAACGGAATTGTTGAAGGAGAACGGAGTGTCTTAACACTAGGTTCTCTGGTTCCCTCTGCCTACCCTGCTATATGCAGGTTACAGCGTGAAGATAAAAAAAAAAGAATTACTAAACAAAACAGAAAATGATAATCATTCTTTCTTTTTTTTATATATTTGAAAATTTTACTCTTTTACTTTACTGATTTTGTAACAATGAACTAAAGAGTTACATATTATGTGATTAAAGAAACGACGCATCGTTCAATCGTGGACATGGATATGGAAAACATATATGTTTTAATCATATAATAAATTGTAATTAAATAAATATTCTGTTTTTACACGTGATATCGTTATTATGATAATTGGATGAATTCAAACATGAAGCAATTAAACTTCCAACCATCCGCAGCACCTAATTACTTTTGCATCCACTTATACATATTTTAGTAAATAGTTTTATCATTCCAGCGTACCTACACTTTGTTATTTGCACTTTGTTCAAATATTTCGACTGGAAACTGAATTAACTAAGGACATCAAATAATGAATATCTAAATAGTTATATTTGATTATATTACTTTTTCATTTTATCTTTTTAAAGTATATAATACACATACAAAAGATTCAATGACATGAAAGCTACAAAATAAATAACAATTGTATCTCAGAGAAAAAAAATACATATATCTTAACCCACCATACGACATATATAAATATATTATATTTTAATTCGAAACAAAGAATCATCATTAGACATCTCAAATACAATAGACTGAACTAATTGTTAATTTAGAATAGAATTACTAGGCCAGGAGATACTAAAATAAGTATATATATAGAGCTAGGTCATAGGTCACCTATAAATTGGTCTATAAAAGTTCATCCGATCGTTGGTTAGTCTGAACTGGAGAGATGCATTTTTAATTGTGCAGTCCAATCAATTGACGTATATTGGATAACGGTTATAAAAGGAAATTGAAAACCAAATTTTCTCATCAATTTTCATCACAAATTAAAAGCACAGTTCGTTAAAGATTTAGTACTAACCCATCAATACAAAACACGGTTTCGGTGCAATGATTAAATATCACCCATCGCTGTCGGTCACCAACTTAATAGTTTTCTTTCTATATGGTTGTAAAGGGGAAACTTGCGTTATTATCAAGCATATTTTGTTTAATAGCTTTCCACGCTTTTATTTAAATTATATAACTGTATATATTTTAAGAACAAAACAAGAATAAAAGATATTTTCATCATTTGATAATTTATTGTATAGTTGGGCAATGCCTCAATTCGGCGAAAAGTGGAGAACGGAGTGTTTTAACACTAGGTTCTCAGGTTCCCTCTGCCTACCCTGCTACATGCGGGATACAGCGTGAAGTTAAAAAAAATTGTTTAGGGATCCAACAGTTTTTATCTTATTTTTCTTACTTAACATTGAAGTTATTGGCGATTCCAATGTCCAAAAAACAAAATTACTCAATAAAAATGATTAACATAAACATTTTTAATTTTTTTATTTAAATATTCCATACATTGTTTTGTTTTATTATTATAAATATGTGAGTTACTATAAAAAATAAAACTTTATATAACTAAATTCAATTAAAAGTTTGAATTGTAGCTGGGCCTCGCTTACAACTCTATCTGCTCTTTAAATAAAGTTATTTAATAACGTAACTTTAATGATAAGTTCATTGTAGATAATTATAATATATAATTACATATGACACTGACAACGAAGACACTGCAAAAAATTGTTTACGACTCTTTGTATATTGATACTTAAAATATATTGGGATATGAATCGTTTTAGTCCGCTAAGGATAAAGCGTATTTATATAACAGATTTTTATTATTATTATATTTATGTCAAGGAATTCAGCGAAGACCTAGTGTAAACATATTACCAACTGCTTACCGCTTTCTGATTTTAGAAGAGCGGAATATAGTGCCGCGCTTCATCTTACCCGGCATAGCGGGTATATCGCGTCTATAGTCAAGCGTTGTCCCACTGTGCCACAATGGCCTCCATATGTGAATCTTTGTAATCCACTTCGTATCTCAACATTACGCCTTTAACGCCTATTAACGCCTGTGTGGCGCAGAGGCACAAGCGTGCAACTGTAAACGCGACAGGTTGTGGATTCGATTCCCACTCCATATATGTCAGTATTTTCATTTTCTAGGTTTGGTAACAAGGCAAAGCGCGGCGTTGAGTTCCGCCACTCAGCACGCAATGCCTTAATTCGGCGGAAAGTGGAGAACGGAATTGTTGTAAGAGAGCGGAGTGTCTTAACACTAGGTTCTCGGGTTCCCTCTGCCCACAATGCTATATGCGGGATACATCGTAAAGTTAAAAATAAATAAATAAATAATAATCTCAACATTGTCAAAGATATTTATCTAATAATAGGAACATTTTCCTAACTATTATAAGGTATTTTTGACGCGAATGAGGTTATGCAATTAGCGACTTATATGTATTTAGTTTTACTTTATTTTAAGAATAATCAACTCAGGTTCTTTAAGTACTCTAACTAGATATAAAAATATATAATATTTTAAATCATTATTCTGTAAAAAAAAAGAAAATTACATACAGATTAATCTGAAAAAAAAATCGATTTAACAGAAGTAAATCGATATTATTAATTTAATGTAAGCTATTTAATCAGCAAAACAATGACGATTAAATAGCTACTTAATCATTAAAATACCGATTGAGGAAGAATATAAATATTTTTTTAATACTTTATGTGTGTTCTATATATTTTCACAAGATATCACTGAAGCTTTGTTAAAATTTCATGTGTGTTCGAGTTTTAAAAGGCTCACACGACGTCATTTCCTCCCGGGTACATACGACCCGCTGTAAATCATTGCATTTCGATAAAGTACCTATCGCGAGGAACAGCGAAAATGAGATCTTTACATCCTTTGATATATTTGCCATTTGGCTTCAAGCGGTATTTATATATTTATGCTTCACGCTGTATCCCGCATATAGCAGGCTAGGCAGAGGGAACCAGAGAACCTATTGTTAAGACACTCCGTTCTCTTTTAACATTTGCATTCCCCACTTTCTACCGTATGAGGCATTGCGCGCTGAGTGGCGGAACTCAACGCCGCTCTTTGCCTTGTTCAAGTTTTGTAAATGAATATATTTTTACAACATATATGAACTTTCTAATATGTAATGTCTTTTAGTTAAAATAAATATACTTATTGTATTGGGTAGTGTGCATTATGTTTTTATTTTTACGTCAGGAGCTAAATGACTTTAGAAAATAGAATTGTTGTAAATTAATTTTAAATCATAAAATATTTAAAATTACCAAAATTGCTTGTAATCTCTTTGTGGATAATTCTTTAAGATTTCATTTTTAAAACTTTTGTTATAATAAAACGTGTTTAAAGGTGACAAAAATGTCACAGACCATATAACCATTTGTGCCATATGTATGAAACAGGTGAAGTATGAACTCTTGAAGAATTACCCTTGTATATATGTAAATAATTGCATCCAGAACCGTACAATTTATGTTGTAGGTACGTAGTAAGGACTACTAAGATAAATTTTGTTTGATACATAAAATTTAGTCAAATTCACAAAAAAAATTAAGTTACCCATGTACCCTCATATTTTTATACAAAATTTAAAAATTAGACTGATTAATTAAATATATAGATTTACTTATAGCAATATATGTACAGTTTTTACCGCATAGCAAGGTAGACAGATAGAACCTAGTGTCAAGATTTTGGTTCTCCGTTTTCTGTCCGGATTCGAGACATATGGTATGATAAGCGGCGGCACCGAGTGTCGCACTTTGTCCTACCAGAGTAGGGAAATTAATATTCAAATGTAATCACTCCCCTACCTGGGGATTGAACCCACAACCATCGCATCCCACCAGCCATGTTTCACTACCCCACGATGATACTTATATGAAACTTCATGTGAAATAATTTTTTTTTTTTTAAATTTACTTCAAATGTTATTTATATTAAATATAAACACTTCAGTACATTATAAAACATAATGATGTGCTAATGAACGTTTCTCGTTAATTATGACAAAATAATTTGTGGTTACATCGCCCACACACATGATACTCGTTTTTCGGCTGCGGTTACAACATTTACATAAATCTTTTAATTTAAGCACTATTAACTTTTACTGTGATTTTAGTTTTTTTTTTTGAACTTCACGCTACATCCCGCATATAGCAGGATAGACAGAGGGAACCACGGACAGAGGGAAAATACACGCCGTTCCCCACTTTCTGCCGAATTGAGGCATTGCGTGCTGGGTGGCGGAACTCAACGCCGCGCTTTGCCTTGTTACCAAACCCAGGAAATGAAAATAACTAACATTTTCTGGAGTGGAAATCGAACCCACAACCTGTCGGGTTTACAGCCGCACGATTGTGCCTCTGCGCCATTAAAAATATTTTTAAGAACTAGCTTTTTTTTCATGGTTACTTGTCTTTTTATTTAACACCCATATAGGGTGTACTCGTATTCCGGTACCTATTTTTTTGTTGCGCCATTTCCCAATTAACAACAATACTAATTATACATAATTCCATGGTTATCAAAACTAAACGGGTATACTAAATTTCAGTTCAATCGGACACAAATTTAACTTGCGACATTAAAACACACACAAGCACGCACGTTCGAATGAACACATTTTTGTAAAAAAATATTTAAAAATTATTCTATGCCCAAACTTATATTACGTGATAAACAAGAGGTAATTTTAAAATTCAAATTACTGAATAGACTCTATGAAGCTGGATAAAGTATAAATTTTAAGTAA
>JAKGSA010001244.1:73452-85441 GCA_033558755.1 Philaethria dido | reverse complement strand
GAGCATATAGCTCTTGCGCTCCACTCTGCCGGCCAATGAAGGCAGAGTGGAGCGCAAGAGCTATATGCTCGGAAGGGTGGAAGTGCTCAATCTGCGTAATAGCGGGGAAACCCGCTCACGAGCTCACTCGCGATGGTGAAACCGGTGCACACCTCTCAACACCCTTAGCCGACCACACCGATGTTGCGCCCGAGGCACTACGCCGCTTTGTGGGGGCCCATCTAGTAGGAGGCGAGTCACCGTCCGCTAACCTTTCAATTTAAGACTGTTGAAAAGGCGGACGTCCGATAGTCTCAATCAATAGCCCAGTACTTAGTCCATCCAAACTCCATTCCATAGCACTGTTTTAGTTTTCCATATGTTCCATAGCTTCTACGCATTGACCGGTGACCATCTCCGAGCAATTGCCTATGGTTACTCAGAGATGGATCCCGGTCAATGCGTCAGATTAAAAAATATTGTTGTCTCAAAGGGGCCTCTACGTGTTGGACCTGTGTCCCCACGCAAGCCTTCCAAAGGACCGGGTTCCTTTGAACCCCAGAACCTGTATCGAGATACAATAATAATAATATTATATAATACATACTTAAATAATTAACAAGATTAAGCGAATGTATCCAGCATAACCAATATCATAATAAGTAGAAAAAAATAATAAACCATATCGAACAGATCATTCGCCTCGACAATTAATTAAAGCGAACATCCCGTTTAGAAACAGTCGGAATTAATTGCGGCAGAACAAAAGTCATAAGTACCATCCTTCAGGAGGTTGAGAAAGGTTTGACAGCGGCCTGTACCATTTAGACGTAATAGTGTGTCGGTTTTGAGTTTGCATTCAATGTAAATAAAGGAATCAATCATAGTGAGTTAGGCTATTGATGTACTCGTATTGTTTATTTTGTTGTGGAGATATTAATATTATCGTGTGAATACAGTATCATGTTGCTAAGCTATTTATATGAAACAAAACAGAAATCCGACTTCAAATGAAATGCAAACTAAAAAGTGAAATATTACGAATATCTCAAAAACTACTCATCAGATCTTAACTAAATTTAAATAAGACCAAATCAGAAGCACTAGTTGTATTATCAAAAAAGAATGATCAAAATCGGTATACCTAGTAAAAAAGTATGCTATTAAGATTTGGTTATGCGGTAGGAGGTTCGTCCTCCGACTGGCGCGCGACCACTATCATGTCAAAGACGAACCGCAAAATATCTAATGTGTGTTCCGGTTTGATGGCATGTAAGCCAGGTTTTTCTCCTGTGCCACCTACCCTTTCCCCAAAATGTAGTGGTTCCGATTGCGAACTTCCATCTGTATCCTCTAGGTCGGCAAAGAATCTACAACATCTCTGGTGTTGAATATGTTCATGGGCGAAGGTAAACTTACCATCAGGTGGTCCTTCTGCTCGTTTGCCATCCGTTATCCATAAAAAAACAAAAAAGATATAATTTTTGTGTTTGCATTCAATGTAAATAAAGGAATCAATCATAGTGAGTTAGGCTATCGATGTGTATTGATTAATTGTTATACATATTAAGATTTTCATGTGCATATGGTATCATGTTGCTAAGTTATTTATATAGAATAACTTCAATTAAATATTAACATTCGCTTTTTAAGAGACTGCGTGCTTGTTACAAATCACCTTGTAATCTGACGCCCACAACAAACAATAATAATTGAAAAATTACAAAAAAAAAACCTTTAATAGTATACCAACTAAAAACCATAACAATGGGTCAAGTACTTTCTACTCGCGATACATAACATTATATCTTTGTATATATTTGAAAAGATGAGAAAACTTAACTTTTTTGAGCTTCAATTAAAACTGGGCGGCCGCGTTAGTAGCCATTTAAGTTGCAAGAATTTTATTTAACACATTCTGCAAACTAAGCAAACAGCATGTGTAATTTTAAGTACACAAATGAAAGCCGCAAACGCTGTGTTCCTTGTATTCCTAATTGATTCTACTTAAGCATTCTTTATAAACCATTATCACCATCGTGGTGTCAGAACGTGTTTGGTGGTAGGAGGTTCGTCCTCCGTCTGGCTCGCGACCACTATCATGTCAAAGACGAACCGCCAAATATCTTATGATGTGTTCCGGTTCGATGGCATGTAAGCCAGGTTTTCCCCTTTCCCACCCATCCTTTCCCCAAAATGTGGTGGTTCCGATAGCGGACTACTACATTATCCTCCCTTTCCATCTGTATCCTCTAGGTTGGCAACGCATCTAGTACATCTCTTGTGTTGTAGATGTTCATGGGCGAAGGTAACCACTTACCATCAGGCGGTCCTTCTGCTCGTTTGCCATCCGGTATCCATAAAAAAAAAAAAGAACGTTTCTCAACAATCAATGGTTGCAAATAAAAATGGACTTATATATTACAATAAAACTTTTATATTAATACTCATTACTATTATATGAATACTAAATCGTCTAAAATAAAGGGTAAGTAAAAAGAGAACAAAGCGTCTTAACACTATATTCTCTCTGCCTACCACCAGAAAGATTTCTTTTTAATTTTTAGCTTCACGCTGTATCCCGCATATAGCAGGGTAGGCAGAGGGAACCTGAGAACTTAGTGTTAAGACACTCCCTTCTCAGTGCATTACGTGCTGTGTGGCGTAACTCATCGCCGCGTTTTGTCTTTTTACCAGACCCAGAAAATTAAAATATTATTTTAAATTTTCATTTCCTGAAGTAGGAATTGAACCCACAACCTGTCGCGTTTACAGTCGCATGCTTGTGCCTCTGTGCCACGACCGCTACAGGCCAGAAAGAAATTAATGATAATAACTAAAAACCTTTATGAGATATCGCTGCAATCACGATATACAGTATTAAATCCTTTCTCTAAACTTATTCAATAAGGAAGCAATGAAGTGTCTGGTCGCAGGGTTAACAGACAATTACTCCTCCAAATACAGTTGATTTTGTTTATTAAGGGCAATTATAGGGCATCTCTTGACAAACGTAAAATTTATTTGTACACTTGCGAATGCTAAGTGGCCAGATTCAAGGCTAGTGAATAAACTCTCTGTTCTTTATTTTCCACTAGTGCACAGGTATTACATGGCGGTCCTCCGAGTGGGAGTCATAACTAACTTCACGCTGTATCCCACATATAGCATGGTAGGCAGAGGTAACCCGAGAACCTAGTGTTAAGACACTCCGTTCTCTTACAACAATTCCGTTTCCCACTTTCCGCCAAATTGAGGCATTGCGTGTTAAGTGGCGGAACTCAACGCCGCGCTTTGCCTTGTTACCAATCCCAGCAAAATGAAAATTCTAACATTTCCTGGAGTGGGAATCGAACCCACCTGTTGCGTTTACAGTCGCATGCTTGTGCCTCTGCGCCACGACAGACTTTAGTCATAACTAAAACTTACAAAAGAATATTGTAATTTGTAGCCTATGTGTGGTTGTGATATGCTATTTTTCTGTAAAGTTTTTGCTTAAGAGAAACGAATATTCATCAATCCATTTCTGTAAACTTTCGCGCTTATTACATATTAGTAGGAAGCCATCGTTGCGCAGTGGGACAGCGACCGACTGTGAATGTGATTGGTTGTGGGTTCGATTCTCACTCGGGGAAATGTATTTATTGTGATTCGGACAGAAACCAACCAACGGGATGTCTTAACACCAAATTTTCTCTGACTAACCTGCTGTACGAGATAAAGTGAGAAACTGCTTTTTACAAGCCGGATATGCAAATGGTAATAAAGTATGTTCCTTATAGAAACAAGTAAACATTATTACGAGGTGTAAATAGACTGCTAACATTTAGCCAATTTGAATGCAAGGTCAATAGCCTATGCACATTCAAATTCCACAGCTAACTAAGATCAGGCACTCAACGACTATAAAATAGTATCCATTACAGTTAAAATATGACACAATTAATTTATCGACGAACTGAACGCTGCTTGCTCTTTGCTTAATTCAGATTAATGGTCCACTGTGCGTAAAAATTAAATCATCTCCACTTAAAATAGCTAAGCGCCAGACTTGTATTAGGTTTCATTGTGTGGATTAAGAAAGTTAATTGAAGTTAATATTTTGTTTTCTCGTATCGATTTTCTTTTGTTTTTGTGCAATATTAATTATTGCAACTAAGATTCTTTTCAGGTCTCCATGTTTTATATTCAAATTAAATAATGGCTGTTAATGTATATCTCGATATAAATGTTTGGTGTTATTTATATACTACTAGAGTTCCCGTTGACGCGTTAACAACGCGCTGTATATGTATATGTCACTTTATATAAACATACATGTCCAACCATGGCAGTATGTGTAACATTTATCTTATTAATTTAATATATTTTTAGGCATTATTTTAAAAATATATTATCAATGTGCACTCCACTATATTAACTATAAGTGTGCCAAGTTTCATTCTCCTCCGTCCACATAATTTTCGTAAAAAGGGACCCAAAGTTTTTCCTTCACTTTTTAATATATAGATGAAGGATATAGGAGCATTTTCAATTGACGTCTGACAGACTACACCTCGGTCAAATATTAACAACAATTTTACCTCTGTTGCAGAAGTATAAATTAATAAAATGAATATTACTACAATATGTTTGAGATACACTTTTACATAAATGACATGTTGCTAAGATAACTGGGTATCTTACACGACAATGGGGCCACCCGTACATATACGTACGTACGTACGTACCAGTACTTCAAATATACGGGTGGTGTATAAAAGCGGGATATAATTCGTAATCGTTGATGTGATAAAAAAAATTGTATGTTTACAAAAAAAACATACATACATACATAGCTAAACGCTGTATCCCGCATATAGCAGGGTAGGCAGAGGGAACCTAGTGTTAAAACACTCCGTTTCCAACTTTCCACCGAGTGAGTGGCGGAATTCAACGCCGCGCTTTGCCTTGTTACCAAACACAGGAAATGAAAAATTTTATTTCCTGGGAATCGAACCCACAATACCAAAACGCGACAGGTCGCGTTTACAGTTGCACGCTTGTGCCGCTGCGCCACGACAGGCATCTACGAAAAAAAAGTAGGTATTGAATGAACGAAAAAATTACACATTTCTTTCTCTGTTTCTGATCTTACTTGATCTACTCATTGCCCGATTTACTTGAAGATTTGCAAACGTGTCCGGATCCGATGGCAGTACAATACTTTTATAGATTGCGCCCAACGACACTGCGTACAGGAACATTTTTAGAGCTGTTTTTTTTATTAATATTATTCCAATATATTATTAAGTCTATTACTGTCTATTTACACTATAATATATGAGACATCTGTGATTTTTTAAGGAAATTAATAAATAACAATCACTTCCAATTACACTTTTGTTAACAAAACATGAAAAATTATGACCATTTTATTGTTAAAACATAACAATAACACTTTAAAAAACAAAGCGCGGCGTTGAGCTCCGCCACTCAGCACGCAATGCCTCAATTCGGCAGAAAGTGGGGAACGGAGTGTCTTAACATTAGGTTCCCTCTGTCTACCCTGCTATATGCGGGATACAGCGTGAAGCTATGTATGTATTCGTATGTATGTACTTTAACAAAAATTGATAGCTACATCATATTTGATAAAATAATACAATCATAACAATAATTAATGTGTGAGAGTGAAAGTTTTGTTACTTTTGTATTAAGATATTAGAGATACTATACTTCACACCGTTACGTTAGGTGTTTGCGACCTTAATTCTATTGACCTTTATGCGTTCCATCTACATGTGTACATACTTGTATGCCGATACTTGTAGGTTCTGTTGGGAAAGAAAATGCAATCTTTAACAATTAAAATTTTAGCAAAAGTGAACATCAAATTTATGAATATGTACTAAAAAGTTCAATCATTGCGAATAAGTTAAAAGCTACTTTTATTTCTTCGGATTTTTAATAAATTTAAATAGAACCATATGAAGCACTAGCTAATAGCTATAATATAAAAAAAGTTTCATCCATATAAAAAAATATATAATCCAATTCAGAATATCCTCCTCTTTTGAAATCGGTTAAAAGAAACGTAATAATTGATCTTCCAATCAAAATATCATTCAAAATTATATTATAAATTAGAAAAGACATAAAAGTATACATATATTTTTAGACTTAATATTCAATAAATGCTCTTCGTGTAAGGGCTCATTATGAATCTCGAGTGGGCAATGTTATTGAGCTAACAATGAAATTATACAACGATACAAATACACCCACAACTTTTGCGTGGACTATAAGACTTGAAATTCCGTTCATACAAACCGCCTATTCATTTTTGAAAATGCTCTTTTTCTACTCCTCTTTGTCTCTAAGAAACATACATACTGAATTTTATGTTCTTGTCTAATAGTTTCGGCTTTAAGTTGCTTATCAGTCACTAAGTTAATAACGAAAGACATATCTTCTGTATAGATAAATATAAAGAAAATATGGATACGAAGTTTCTACATGCCTAAACTTCTGTCGTGGCGCAGAGGCACAAGCGTGCGACTGTAAACGGGACAGGTTGTGAGTTCGATTCCCACTCCAGGAAATTGAATTTCTAATTTCCTGGGTTTGGTAACAAGGCAAAACGCAATGTTGAGTTTCGCCACTCAGCACGCAATGCCTGTATTCAGTGGAAAGAGGAGAGCGGAGTGTCTTAACACTAGGTTCCCTCTGTCTACCCTGCTATATGCGGGATACAGCGTGAAGCTATGTATGTAAGTATGTAAGTTTCTACATTTCTATAAATTATACGATTTTTCATACTGTAGACGATAATAATGTAGTACCAGTTGGTTTAAACAAAAAAATGCTGCATTTGGGATACTCACAAAATATATATCTAGATATTTGCAGGTACCTTTCGACACCTTCATGAATTATTGAAAACGATAAATTTCCCTTAAGACTCGCAAAAAGAAAGTGTCACATTTATCGGTCGTTCCAGAAGGATGATATTATAAGAAACAAAACAGTGACTGCTATTTTTCACTAAGACTATATATTATATTATATTAATATTGAATTTATGGTCTTCCAATAGGTATCTAATATTTAAGAAAGATATAATATTTTATTTTTTAAATATATCAATGCTTCAAAAAATCAAACAGAATGTTTTAAACGTTTTTTTAACTTCGCTCTGTATCCCACATATAGCAGGGTAGGCAGAGGGAACCTCAGAACCTAGTGTTAAAACACTCCATTCCCCACTTTCCGCCAAATTGAGGTATTACGTGCTGAGTGGCGGAACTCAACGCCGCCGTTTGCCTTGTTAGCAAACCCAGGAAATGAAAATACTAAATGTAACATTCCCTGGAGTGGGAATCGAACCCACAACCTATCGCGTTTACAGTCGCATCCTTGTGCCTTTGCGCCACGATAGGCGTTTAAACGTATCTAAAAAATGTAATATATACGTATTTACATTAGGGATTCAAGTTATTTCTGTAGTAGCAATTTTTTGTAATAACTTGCATGCCAGCCCGATTTAAACTTAATCACCTTCTTTATAAAAAGAAAAGAAATACTTGTATTTAATATTATAATATCGAATTGTTACTGTATAACGTTGATTAGAGTTTCACTAATACATAGTTAGGGATTTAACCTAAAACTTTTAGACTTAATTATCGCATTCATTTTCAGAGTTACAAGAGTGTACAATAAAAGACGTCTAGTGGGAACGTCCATAGGCATAAATTTATTAAAAAAAACTGCTTTACCTTTATCCCGCACAGCAATGTTATCACAGTGAATCTAGTGTATATATATATATATATATATATATATATATATACATTTTTTTTTAACTTCACGCTGTATCCCGCGTATAGCAGGGTGGGCAGAGTCAACCAGAGAACCTAGTGTTAAGACACTCCATTCACTTTCAACAATTCCGTTCCCCACTTGCCGCCGTATTTGGGGCACTGCGTGTAGAGAGTAATGAAAATACTTCATTTCCTGGAGTGGGAATCGAACCCACAACCTGTCGCTTTACAGTCGCACGTTGTGCCTCTGCACCACGACAAGCGTTACAGGACACATTATATACGAGTATAGTGTACCTAAAATATAAAAATAGCGCATGTTTCAAACATAATCGAACAAAAACGTGAATGTGGAATTTTAAAACAAGGCATTACGCATTCTTTTGTTTAATGAAAAAAGCTCGTACATTAATTTAATAAAAAACGAACGTAGAAATTGAATTTTAATTCGAGTACGAGTATAGTGTCAGAGCTGCAATCTTGCTACGGATGACTGGTTCCACGATGAGCTTTATAATTTGTGCTATTTTCATGCAAATTAAGTGGAATACCGAAACAACGTCGCTTAAAACGTTGTCATTACACGCTGTCGCTGGGAAATGTTTAAAATATTAAGCTCTCGTTCGATTTGCGATGGCTCTCTGAATAGCAATTTGTAAAACCTATTACACGATTGTTACAACATACGAATGTTCCAAATTAAAAAAATTGTGTAGGATTGTTAAAACATTTAATTCAATATATATAGTTTTTTTTTTTCATTTTTTTTAATATTCTTGTTGTTTGTTGTTGTTTGAGTTCTGCTATTAAATTACTCTTTAGTGAGATATGACTGTCGTGTATATATAACATCACTTGCAAGATTTGCAATTGATCCGTAAAAACCTATTCTTTTGTTATAATATAGAAATTAAAAATACAGCAACGCCTGTTGTGGCGCAGAGGCAGAAGCGTGCGACTGTAAACGCGACAGGTTGTGGGTTCGATTCCCACTCCAGGAAATGGAACTTTTTATTTCTTGGAATTTTTCATTGGCGTTGAGTTCCGCCTCTCAGCACGCAATGCCTCAATTCGGTGGAAAACGAGAACAGTGTCTTAACACTCAAGTTCCCTCTGCCTACTCTGCTATGCGGAATACAGCGTTAAACTGTGTATGTATGTATGTAAAGAAATACATAACTGTTTAATTTCAATATTTATTTATTTTTAACTTCCGCTGTATCGCATACTTAGCAGGGGTAGGCAGAAGAGCTCAGAAAGAACCTGGATGGAACACTCCGTCTCTTTCCTTAATTCCGTTCAATAATTAATTCAAATTCAATAATTAAGATTTTAAAATTTTTTTTTTTTTTTTTTTATTGTTAACGGGCATTCTGCAAACAGGCATAGGCGGGACCACCTGATGGTAGGTGGTACCTTCGCCCATAGACATCTACAACACCGGAGATGTTGTAGATGCGTTCTCTTTCCCTAGAGGATACTGATGGAAGGGGGACAATGTAGTAGTCCACTGTCAGAACCACCACATTTTGGGAAAGGATGGGTGGGAAAGGAAAATCTGGCTTACATGCCATCGAACCGGAACACATCATTAGATGTTGGCAGTTCGTCTTTGACATGATAGTAGTCGCGAGCCAAGACGGAGGACGAACCTCCTACCACCTAACAATTACCGGCGTCAAAATAAAATACGCTGAAAAATATTATTATTACTCAGAAACTAGTCATCAGATCTTAACTACATCTAAATATGACCACATCAGAAACATTTACTATCTGTATAAAAAAAAAATCATAAAATTGATCTATCGAGTAAAAATACCGGGATCAGTCAAAAACTCATGCTTTTTTTGAAGTCGGTTAAAAAACTTTCTCTAAAAACTAAATAAAACTATGTCATTCTAAGGTTTCTTGTAAAAATCAAGTCACGGACTAATATTAAAAGAATAAAGAGCCGAAACACATTGTTTATGTGCGGTACATCTTTGTATCTTATCTGAATTTTGTGTGTTAATTATTTGTCACAAGAAATAACATTGTTCAAACGCTCATATTGAATACTAATTGAGTTACTAAATTGCTTTAAAAGTACTACTAGTCTTTTTTTTTGATAACGGACGGCAAACGAGCAGAAGGACCACCCCTGATGGTAGTGGTTACCTTCACCCACATAGACATCTACAGCACCAGAGATGTTGCCAGATGTGGAACATCAACCTAAGGATACTGATGGAAGGGAGGACAGTGCCAGTAGTCCACTATCAGGGCTACCACATTTTGGGAAAGGATGGGTGGGAGAAAGGGGAAAGATCTGGCTTACATGCCATCGGGCAGAACACATCATTAGATATTGGCGGTTCGTCTTTTATTGTTATGATAGTGGTCGCGAGCCAGTCGGAGGACGAACCTCCCTGCCACTAACAAAAATCTATTGTGCATGGCAAAAAATGAGTCTTCAGAAATTAAATATACCATAATTAAGATTTTCATAAAAAAGCCAGCCGGCTTCAAAAAAAAAATAAGTAAAATTATTACAAATAACTCAAAAACTGCTGTTAGATCTTTACTAAATTTAAATAGACT
This sequence comes from Philaethria dido, assembly GCA_033558755.1. Classification (NCBI taxonomy): domain Eukaryota; kingdom Metazoa; phylum Arthropoda; class Insecta; order Lepidoptera; family Nymphalidae; genus Philaethria; species Philaethria dido. Next base: position 75,074 of record JAKGSA010001244.1, on the reverse strand, counting down.
ATCCAGAAGTTCTACTAGCAATTCCATAAATAACAATTATCAAAATTGGTTCACCTAGTAAAAAGTCAAGTACAGTAAAAATACCGTCGAATTGAGAACCTCCTCCCTTTTTTTTGGGGTCAGCTAATAATTAATATACAAATAAAATAATTTAAAGCGCCATAATTAGAGAACAGAACTGAAAATAAAATATTTGTAGATAAATTGTTAAGATGACGATTTTATCAATGTATGGCTTAGTGATCAGAGCGTTCGTACAATTTTCAAGAGGCGGCTTAGAATCCCATTAAAATTACTAGAAGTTTTCTAAAAACTGTTTTTTTTATCCCAAGTATGTTATAAAAACTTCAAAAGTTAAAAATAATATATGTATTTCATTTTATGATAAAATACACAAATAAATATACATATATCGTACATACATAGCTTCAAGCTGGATCATTGGGTCATTCGATACGACTATGACATGCTAGAGGAAGGGAATAGTCTTTTAAGTAAGTAAATATTGATACTCCAGTATATGTAAAAATTACTGTACGGTACGTGAATTTAAAACTGAATATGTTACCAAAATATGCATACATACATATACAGCTTCACGCTGTATCGCGCATATAGCAGGGTAGGCAGAGGCTAAACTTTTACATTTCCTGAAGTGGAAATCGAACCCACAACCTATTGCGATTAAAGCGTAAAGTAGTAAGTAAAGTAAGAAAAGCTATAAATAGATTCTTTAATATTATTATGCTTGTAGTATAATTTATTCAATGAGTCACAATGATTGATTATAAGAACTTGTCACTTGACAGAAGACATGAGACAAGGTAGAATATTATTAAAACACCATCACGATCTTTACAGTACAGACCATATATGGTATTAGCACTTATTACTCATATCACACGGTTTATCCAAAAATGGAAACTCGTAAAACGCCTGTTCATATAAATAAATAAGCGTGTAAAGAAATAATTAAATATGTTGTATCCAATGATTACATCGAGGCAGACAATATCATGGACAATTTTGAAAGCTCACAACATATTTAACGCCGTGGTGCAGTCACAAGCGTGCGACTGTAAACGCGACAGGTTGTGGGTTCGATTCCCACTCCAGGAAATGGAATTATTCATTTACTGGGTTTGGTCACAAGGCAAAACGCGGCGTTGAGTTCCGCCACTCAGCACGCAATTCCTCAATTCGGCAGAAAGTGGGGAACGGAGTGTTTTAAAACTAGGTTCTCAGGTTCCCTCTGCCTACCCTGCTATATGCGGGATACAGTGTGAAGCTAAAAAAATGACTCTCTAATCGATAAAAAAATAAGTCCTTTAAAAATGAAGTTCCCAACTCCGTAAATATGGCTATATATTCAGTTACATATAACGAGTAACATCAAAACAGCAATTTTGTTCCGGCATAGCCCATTGCATAACAGCAATTGAGCGTCTAACGCCCCGTCATGGTTAGAACACCATTATAATAAACTGTTTACCTTAATTCATGTATTAGCATAATAATTCTATGTAAGCTTTCGACCCAATGACTCAATATATAGTAACAGGATTTGAATAACACAAGATAGATTGCCAGTTGACACGAACTACAGGCACGTATTGAACATA